>LZPO01087374.1:53072-66858 GCA_001675575.1 Neotoma lepida | reverse complement strand
AGACTATCCATCCCATACACAGCCCTGGCCTCAAGCTCTGGCCACGAGACTATCCATCCCATACACAGCCTTGCTTATTTATGGTTTCACCTTTGGCCCCAGACCAGCACACAGCAGATGCTTAGGAAATGCTTACTGAACAGATGGGTGAATATGTGACTGTCATTCTCATTTTGAGTCTCCACTCAAATGCAACAAGAGGGAGGCTGGGGAGAGGCAGCCACAGGCTACCAGGAGCCCCATGCCTTTTCAGTATCCCACAGCATGTACAAGTTCACACAATGCACAAATGACACATAAACACCCTAACATGGACATACATATATGTAATGACTTACATATGCAAACATACATGTACACTTACCATACATACACAGACGTGTACACATAAACAGTCTGTCACACACATACACAGAGATAAACTCACATGGATACACAAAACGTGTTTGTNTACATGCATGTGCCTATGTGTGATAATGTATGTACATATTTTTGTGCACATGTGTAGGACACATAGGCTCATTCACATATACACACATGCATATGCTCACACACATCTGTGTTTGTGCATACACATACACAAATGTTAGAAAATTTGACTGTGGTTTCAAAGTTTTTCCCAAATGATGAGAAAATCATGCGATCACATGGGAAATAAAGACAAGCAGCTGCCAGGTTCGCAGTGACCCTGTCCAGATGTGGGATCCAGCTCTAACCTGTCTGGATGCACTGGCAAGTCTGGAGGGGAACCAGCAGCAACCTCAATGCTCACTGGTGTACGTGTACTTTCAGTTGCTTGATCTTGTCCTCTGGCCATGTGTCACCTCTGCCTCAAGGCTTGTGTTTGGCCATCTCCCCAACTTGTCAGTAACCTCCAGGGCCCCTAGCTCTCCAACTCTCCAACTCTCACCGTGCATGATCACACTTGCCAAGCACTGCTGTGCACAATACTCCCTTTTCCTGGTTACAGCTGACGGTAGGAACTGGGTGTGCATAGACCAAGGGGATGCTGTTCCTTCACAGCTGCAGCACGTATTCCTCTTGGGAACATATTCCAGAAATAGCAGTGACTCTTCAGGTCATAGCTAGGATAACTGGGGAGCGCTAATGAGTTTCTGCAGTTGGAGCCTGTCCTGCCCTTTTTATGACAGAGTCCAGTCTCCGCACTGCACCCCACCTCAGTGACATACTAACCACAGAATGCAATATCCTTGGGCCTATGCATCTCAGTAACGGTCTTGGGCATTGCAGGGAAAACATATGGATAAATCAGAGATGAGAAGACTCTACAATGTCAAAAACTGGTCAAGTACAATATGCAATAATGGNTCTGCTGCTTCTGGACTACGTAAAAACTGAAGGTTTCTCATATAAATGGAAAATATACATGGGGATGAATAGCCCCAACAGAAGGAAGGGACTTGTGTCCCAGGCTCCTAGTGCAATGCCATGAAACTTCTAGGACCACAACTTGGTGCAGCACCTCAGAATGCACACTGTGAGAGGCAGGCAAGGGCAGGCAGGTGGGGAACTGAATACAACAACAGTCTTCTTGTCCAGCTCTAGGGGCATAGGAGAGGCTGAAGGATGGGAAATGGGAATCTAGCCCAGCAGAAGAAAGCCCAACTATGCCCCAAGCCCTCTGGGTTTATTGAGCACTCCCGTGCTGAACATCAAGTTAAGGAAAACNAAGCAGAACCCAAGGAGCTCCTTGGGAAGCAGGACTCTAGTCATTAGTCTGATCCTATCTTCTAGTTCTCCACCAGAAACCTAAACATGTCCATTCTGATGTCATCCCCCAGGATCTCGACCAGAAACCTGAACATATCCATGTCCTCCAGGCTCTCCACCAGGAACCTGACCTCACTCTCCTGACTATCCCATAGCAAAATGCTGAACACAGACCTGTGAGAGGCAGACAGGGCAGGTGGGGAGCTGCATACAGCTGCAGCCTTCTTGTCCATCTCTAAGACATAGGAAGTAAACACTCATTCATTCAAGGAAAACTGTTCATTCCCAGCATGGCTCTTGAACAATCCTGGTAAAGGAGACAAGAGGTGGCCTGTATCTTCCCCAGCAGCCAGTTCTCTTAGACTCTTCCTCTCCTATATCCTACCTCACAGGGAAGAGCCTTCAGCTACTACTACTTGAATTACTGGACAAGTAAATAAGCGAACAAGCAGTTAAACGAATGAGAAATAACTGAGCAAATCAATGTGTGGGTGTGATGGTCGATGCTGCCTGTCAGCGGAACAGGATCAAGAATCACCCAAGAGCATTCTCTCACCAGTCTAAATGTAGGTAGCATCATTTCAAGGGCTGGGGTCCCAGACTGAATAAAAAGAAAAACAGAGCTGAACACTAGCATTCATCTAGGACTGTGACCAGCTGTCTCATGTTCCTGCCGCCATGCCTTCCCTCCATGATAGGATACATCACTTCTTAAACCATAAGCCAAAATTAGCCGGGCAGTGGTAGCACAAGCCTTTAATCCTAGCATTCTGGAGGCAGAGGCAGACAGATCTCTGTGAGTTCGAGGCCAGCCTTGTCTACAGAGNGAGTTCCAGGATAGCCAGGGCTACACAGAGAAACCCTGTCTCAAAACAAAAACAAAAAAAACCTATAAGCCAAGACAGACTTTTTCCCTTAAGGTGCTTTTAGTGAGAGAACAATCACAGAATGAAAAGTCATTAACACAATGAACAAGTGAACGAGAAAAGAGGTGAGAGAAGGTGTGTGAGTAAATGAAATGGGAGGTTAGAGTATCGATTTAGTGAGCAGGTAGGTGAAGGAATGAACACGCACGCGCACAGATGGAGAGCCCCTGGCGTCCTGCTTGCCTGCCTTCCTGAATATGGCCCTGGTATGGGAGATTCATATGACATGATTGTGCAGGGCTCTCTACAGAACCTGGCTTCAAACAACTTTGACTTCTGAACCCAGACCATGAGGCCACTGCTGTCTACAAAGAAATCACACCTAACTTATGTAGCACAGTAACTGTTTTCTGCATTGATTAAAGGAGCTAAAACACGATAAGACCTTCCCAGTTCCTCTGGTTTTAATAAAACTCCAACATGCAATTAGGGCTGGGAACAGACATACACATTGGCTCCTGTCTCCAAAAGAAATGGCAGAGAGGAAAACCCAAGTCCATCTAGGGAAATTTTTAAAGCCTACATTATGGAAGGTAGGGCACAGCTGGTACAATGCCTACCTAACTTACACACATCTCTGGGTTCAATCATCAATACTTCAAACAACAGCAGCAGCAGCAGCAACAAAAACCCACACATTACATTTGCTCTCAAAGCCCTCCGAGCATTCTACAGGTGTATCTCTACGCTGTCTCTTCACCCTCCCTCGCTCCCACACTGGGCCTCCATGTTCCATCACAAGACAAGCCTTGGGAGAAGGCAGGACACTTCTGTGCAAAGAGCCCTGGAAATGTTTCTTGACCCCCAGGCATAGGTACTCTCCTGAGGATCATATTGAGGGTCTCAAGGACTGTGTCTCTGTCCCACAGCTGCACCAAGGCATGGANTCAAAAGGAANGTGCTCCTGAAAGGGGGACCAGTACTATCATNCAAGAAACTGGGTAAGTCCCTAGGCCTCAGACCAACACCTGAGGGGGACATGCACATGGAACTGTCTAAGACCACCCTGGCCCTGTCTTGAGAGCCACAGGTAATGACAACCCTGAGGACCATAGCACGCTGGAGCTCACTCACCACGCAGCTGGGTCGTACTCAGCCCAGACTCGAATGAATTCGTCTAGGTGGTGGGGCCCTAGGATGGAAGAGTCCCGCGTGAGGTACTCAAAATTGTCCATGATCACAGCAACAAAGAGGTTCAACATCTGCAGGACAAGAAGGAGAAGAGGTGACACAGACTCCAGTGTGCCTTCTTACCTGCCCTCAAGCTCTGTCAACAGTTGGCATGAGGAGGTCTCTGGATAGTAGAGGTCACTCTTACTGGCTAAGGACAGACCTGCTGTCCCGACAGGCCTCCTTGCACTGGGACTTTTAGTATCTCCTCAGTCTCAAGGATTCTTAATCCCACAAATCCCAATTTTTACTCCTGAAAAGACAGAAAGACTAAAAGACAGAAAATTATTTCCCTACGCACCCTTGTCAAAAATGAACTGGCCAGACTGTAAGCAGTATTCTCATACTACCCAGGCCATGGCCCCCTACAGCATACTCAATAACTCTATGTTATTAATCTGAAACAATAAATAAATATAAAAACCAATGGCCAAAGTGTTTAAAACTATTTCTAGATTATTGACTTTCTTTGACTGGCTTATAAATCTATCCTTATGTCAACAACACTATTTTGATTACTATTGTTTTGTTTAAGGTCTAGGCTGGCCTAGAACTTGCTATATGGTAGAAGATGACCCTAAGTTTCTGATCCTACACCATTGTTGGAATTATAGGTGTGTGCCCACCACACCCAGTTTATGCCATGCTGGGAATCAAACCCAGTGTTTCCTGAAAGCTAGGCAAGCATTCTGCTGCCCCCTGTGATAGGTTTGAAGTAAGTTTTGAAATTAGGGAAGGTAAATCCTTCAACTTTATATTTCAAGGTTGTTTTGGCTATTTCCTGGCAATTGAGTATGGATTTGAGGATCTGCCTTTCCATTTCTGCCCAGAGTATTGCCATTATGATAATACTAAATTCCAATTCATGGACATGTGATGTCTGATGTCTTTTCTTTAAGGTTTAAGGTTTAAGGTTTCTTTTACTTTTTTTCATTAATGCCAGCAGTCTTCATTTGCTCCTCAAAGTTTCCCATTTACCGAGTGACCTAACAGCACACTAAAACTCAGACTCCAGGTCGGAGATGACTCAGTAATGTGCCCATTGCAGAAACATGACGATCTGAGTTTGGATTCCCAGCACCCATAGAGGCACACATATCCCCAGCACTACTGAAGCTCATGGACCATCCAGCCTAGCCAAACAGAGCCTGTTTCAGATAAAGTAGAGAGCAATTGAGGAAGAGACCAGACATAAACCTCTGGTTTCCACATGCATATACACCCCCCACACACATGCACACACCCATAAACACACAAACATAAACGGGCAGAAGGCTNGAGAAATGACTCAGCAGGTAAGAATACCTGTGGCCCTTTCAGAGGACTGGAGTTAGGTTTACGGCATGCATGTAGGTGGCTCACAACTGCCTGTAACTCTAGCTCCAGGGAGTATAATGCCCTCTTCAGGCCTTTTGGGATACATTTATACACACAGTGAGACATATATATGCAAAAATAAAAATAAGGAAATCTTTATTTTTAAGGAAAAAAACTCAGATTTCTGGAAACTTTCCCCAGAGATAAAGTATGAAGTCTGAGGCAGGGCCCAGCACTTCCCTCTCTTCTTCTCCTTGTGTACATGTGCGTACTGTGTATACTTGCTCTTGTTGTTTTCTTGTGTGGACACTGAGCATATATATGTGTGTATGCATATGCTATATGTACTTCCTCTTGTTCTCAAGTGTGGGCACTGCACACTGTGTGTCCATATGCACACATACAGGCCAGAGGTTGACATCAGGTGTCTTTCTCAATCACTTATCCATCTTTTTTTTTTTTAAAAAAGATTTATTTATTTATTATGTATACAGTGTTCTGCTTGCATGTATCCCTGCAGGCCAGAGGAGGGCACCAGATCTCATTACAGATGGTTGTGAGCCACCACGTGGTTGCTAGGAATTGAACTCAGGACCTCTGGAAGAACAATCAGTGTGCTTAACCTCTGAGCCATTTCTCCAGCCCCCATCTTATTTTTTAAAACAGGGTCTCTCCCTAAACCTGGAGCTCACTGATTCTGCTACACTGACTCTGTAAAAGAGCTTTAGGGATCCAGTGGGCTCCATATTGTGTTCCCCTCAGCACTGGGATTACATGCAAGTAAGTACCAGTTTTCATAGAGGTGCCCAGGAACTCAAGTCTTCTTGCTTCGGGGGCAGGCACTTTACCAACTGAGCCATTTCCCGAGCCTAAGGGCTCTGCACTTCTAACAAGTACTCAAGAGCTTCATGCTGCTTAAGCCACAAATGAGTTGCTGGGCTGTGCATCACGGACACAGAAGACACAGTGCAGCTACACAGACACTCCAACATAAGGACAACTCATTCACATCCCCAGCCCCAAGCTCTGNGCAGTGTCTCTCCTTCCTTCTAACCCATGCCTGCAGAGCTTCCTATGTCACCAGAGGGAGGGCCCACACTTAATGCTTAGAAAATTCCAGAGCGTGGCTTTCTTTTCTCTTCTTCAATCAGCTCTACCTTCAAGTAGTAGGCCAGTCCTTCCCAATTCTCGCAACCTTCTCTGAACCACTGTAGCTCACAACAGCCTCCCTGCTCACTCTGCAGCTCCATCCCTTACTGTTCAAGGTTCCCTGGATTCCACATGCCTAAGGACCAGCCCACCAACCCCTCATCCTAATGTCACTTACTCGTCGGCCCGGGCACACTGCTTCACTGAACTCCATCACCACAGTGGACAAAGGCTTTAAGCATGGGAGTGGCATATAACGTGGACCNGGTCAAAATTAGGGACCAGCAAAGGTGATGCCCGAGACAGGCAGACATGGACAGAAAAAGGACTTACCAGAAAGGAACAAAGGAAGATGAAGGAGACAAAATAAAAGTAGGCAAAGTCGCTCCCACATTCACTGGCATTGGCGTATGGGTCGCAGGCCCGGTTGCCCAGACAAGACAGCATGATCTCATGCCAGGCCTCCCCAGTGGCACTCCTGAGAAGGACAGAGCTATAAGCACACAAAGGCAAGTCCAGAGGGAGCTGCCCAGTAAACCCAGAGTCTGACTAGCAGAGTCCTTGGGACAACTGGGTAAAGGGAACCTCCTGTACTGACCCGGATGACAGGAGATTTCCAAACCGACCACTAACTGAGAAAGTACTGGCAGTGATGGAGTGCATCAGGAGCTGGCCCACCATGGGCACTCACTCCCGTGTGCACACAACATGCTCCAGCACACCCCCAACTTTCAAGACTTAGTCTCTTCATCCTTGTCAGCCTTTAACTCAGTGGCCAGTCCAGCTGCCACTCTCGACACTCTGCCTACCAGCCTGCCATCAGGAAGTATCGCTGTTCTCCTTTATCACCCCTGAGCAAGAGTGTCTAAGTGACCTCCCACTCAGTTTCACAGTGTCCCAGCAGGTCCAGAGCGCAGCTGGTCTTTTCACTTCCTCACTGTTTCCATGATTCTTCTCATTCACTGCAGAAGCCCAAACTCGCAAACCTTTCCTGGGACTCAGGAACTTGCAGCCTACCCTTTTCCTATCCTTACATCACCCTCCCTCTGCTCAGAAACAATGTGCTACAGGCTAGGTTGGCACAGGGGTCACAGGATCCCACCCCCCAGGTACTTCTTTCCTATCTATCAAGAGGCTAAGGCAGACAACAGCCCATTGGAAACAATAAAGAGAAAGTAAAAGAATGGGAAGGCCCACTCAACAGAAATGGCCGAATTTTGGTGTTGCAAGGGAAGTGGTCCCCATGAATGGACTTGACCCTTGTTTATCCCAAATGAAGAGAGGACATGCTCTTTAGGTTAAAAACAGCACACCTGAACAACAGCATTAAGGCTTGGAGAAATGTCCGGAAGTTGTTATGTCGGTTGATACTGGTGTCATCATCAAGGGCAATGTTCCCAAAAACCTGACAAGAAGAAAAATAACAGAGTGCCAGTGCTGAACGTTGAGAGCTACACTCACTAGACTAGGCAAGACAAAGTATGCATGCAACACTGAGGACAACACAACCAGGGATAGGGGTTGTCTGGGGCTAGTGTGGTTCCCAGCACAGACAAGCTTTCAGTGGAACACACTCATGTTCCACAGCTCCGTGCATGCAGCTGGGGCTCTGAGGCTGCCCACGGATGCAAGTCTGANTGGCCAGATTAAACAGAGGTCNGGCTCTGCTTTGACTAGGAAGGAAGCCTCTCCTGTCACTCTCTAATCCAAAACTGTAATTAGGTTGCTAACAGCTTGNGGAATGTTCTTTGGAATCTCCTGTACAAACAGCACAGTGGGCTTTTAGGCAATCCCTTCGGGGTCAGAAATGCAAATGAGTCAAGAGCCATGCTGAGCCTAATACCCAGACCAAGTGAAAGTCTATGAATTACCACACTTCCACAAAGGTCAGGGAAACACAGACAAAAGCAACAAAAAAATGTGCGTATTTGTTTCAAATGGCATCAAATCTCAGAAAAGCTTTAAACTGAGAAAACTTCAATCTGAAGTAAGAGTCTTAGAACTCAGATAAAGCTCAAGACTTTGGTATCTCCCATCCACACTGTTAGGAAGTGGCTAAGTTTACAATTAGGATGCTAATTTACATCTTTTGAATGTTCTTTTTCCCCAGAGAATTAGCCGTGTCCTTTGACAAAATAAAGAAAAGCTAAGATATTGTCAAGTTAATGATCTGGGGGGGGGGGTTCTGCTTATACTCTGGAAAGGATGTCATCAGGGACATCTGACCTGTAAAGGAGCCCTTTAACTGGCTGCCAGACAACACAACAGCCACCAGCCAGACGCTGGTGCCTAATCTAAAACTAAGCGCCTGGACATCCTAAGCGCCTGGACATCCTAAGCCCTGCTGGACCTCACTTTTAAAAACACCAAAGTATGGCTTCCCAGAGAACTGGGAATGAGCAAAATGGGTTGCTGAGAGCCTAATCTGTGATGTCTTGGTTTCCTCTGCTACAAAGCAGTGCTTCTGGGGCCTAATTCAATGCTTATACCAGCATCTGGTTCACAGTAAATGATCACTTCATTGTATTATTATCATTTAATGACAGTGGCCTGTATCCCTTTCACCCAGCAGTGTCCAATCCAATCTGGGCAGGTGGCACCCACCTGCATGCCGATGATGGCGTAGATGAAGAACAGCATGGCAATTAGGAGGCACACGTAGGGCAGCGCCTGGAGACACATGAGCACATCAGCTCCAGGGCATCCCTGAGGCTACACAAACCTCAGCCTGGCCCAACTCCACCCCACTGACCACTGAGCCCTTCCAGCAGCAAGGGGGCCCTGTCTGCTTCTCTATAACCTGAGAGCATAAATAAGCCTATCTCAGAGTTGTATAGGCATTAGTGAAATAACCTACTACTCACTCAGAATGTCTTCAGAAAACTGCATTAGGATAACATGCCAAAGAGGCACACATGACCTGCCCTAGCTTAGCCTTCCAGAGGAAGGTCCACTCTGGGTGGGAAAGAGGAAGCACGGTAAAGGAAGAGAAACAAAAAATGCCCAAAGGGAGCTGTCCAGCCCACACTGGAGCCCTGCTTTACCTTAAAGGACTGGACGAAGGTCCACAGCAGGATGCGGATGGTGTAACCCTGGCGAAGCAGTTTGATCAGCCTTGCTGCTCGGAAGAGGCGGAGGAAGCTCAAGTTGATGAAGTTGTTCTGCAAAGAAGAGGCACTGTTTCCCACTCTATGGAATCTCTCTCACAAAGTGCAAACAAGCTGCTTCCATTCTACAACCTTTCCCCAAGTCCCTGTGACCCCCAAAGAAATGTAGTTAAAAGAAATAAAAATGAAGTCACTGATTTAGTTTAAGCAGCAACTGGCTGCCAGAAATCCTTCCAAAAGAAAAGCTTGTCACTGTAAGTCACTTCTCATGCAGCAAGTCAGAGAAAACTCCCTTCACACTAGGGCCATTCCCCAATAGTAAGGGACATAAAGAAAAACTCTGCAAAGTCCCTCCCTTCTGTCAGGTAGTGCTGGGAGATCACCTATGGGCCTCCAATACTGGCAACCTCTCCTAGAACACTGCCAAACTGTCCAGGTACCCTCCAGTGGGCATACCTGAAGTGACTCCTGCCTGAGCTTAGCAGCCAATCCTCCCTTCTGGGCTCAATCAGTAAAGGTCTTGCCTAGCTGAGACACTGGCTGGCTTCTCTGGGACTGGTCCGGGCCTTAGCAGACACTCTCATAAGGTGTAGGTATGGTCACTGCTGCTCTTGCCATAGAATCTATCTGTGCCACCCATACTCCACAGGCCTCTGCTCTAGAGAACCCAGGGCATCTGGCATTGCTCCCTCAATCAAGGGTTCAAAACCAAGCACACANAAAAAATAATAAATCATTAAACCCCAGACTCTAAAGATTACCTGACCCTGGGCACCTTGAATTATTGGCAGGCCTTTTCAGGGTTCTGGATCTGAGGAGGCATCCATGCATTGATAGGGCACCTGTGGAGCCAGGTGTTTTCTGCCCATTTAAACACCAGGTACCTATACTATCACCTGAAAGCAACTTCCTGCCATTTGGCATTTTTCAATATGCAAGCAGCTCAGGTTCATACACATTTGTGTTGTCAAGATTTGGTGACAAATAAAAAGGAAAGAGGACACGTATGTTGAATGAAACAGTACAGCAGGACAGTGCATGCAGACACAGAAGCAGGGTAAGCCTGAGAAGATGCTCCAGGGCTGCCCATCCTGGCAGAGTACACATTCAGTGGGGGAATGGGTTTCATGCTTACTTCCAATGGACACTTCTGCCTTGTTTGCTGCTTCCACTCTTGGGGACATATTTTTATGGTTCTCAACCAGAGTAATAGCATTTCTGGACTGTTTATGCAAAGGGGGGTGGTATAGCTACCTTGAAGGTGACTCTGGGAAGGATGCTGGAGACCTAGAAGCAGGACTCATTTCAAACACTACACATAAGGGTCTGTGGACACATGGGCCCCAAACTATGTCCAAATCAGCAAGGGGGCAAATATCACCTCAGGGCATGACCCTGAAAGAGGACACAGCCTGGCAGATTCCTAGCTCGAATTGAGGAAAGAGTCTCACTACAGGTATGGTAGCCAAGAACCACTGTCTAATACCAAGGATGAGGAGACATCCTCTCCAGGCTTCTACTTTATAACTGACTGTTCAGCTGGGTTTGAGGGACAAGGATTATAACAATACAACGCTTGCTCAACTCAAAGCAGCCTGTACTGAGGTACCTGTTAGAGAGAAGACTTCCTGAAGATTTGGGGGACAGTAAAGGCTCCCTGTAGTAAAAGCAGGACAGAAGACAATAGGGATGGTGAGGAGGTGCTGTAAACAATAGCATATCTAGATGATCTGGGATATGAATGCCAGATTGGACAATGGTCATCTCTACTTTGTTAACAATGATTCACACCCCTCCACTCAAACTTTTCTCTTGAGAGCTCCATAAGTGCTCAGGACTGGATGGGGCAGTAATAGATAGGCAACCCTAGAGTACCATAGATGGTGATAACTGCCAGATGCCCCAAGCACTGAGTGATGGGCTAGGTACCACCATGCCAATCACATGCGGGATGGCAAAGGACAAGCATATAGCTGTGCATTGTGTACTTTCACCTCTGGCTTGGTCACCTCACTGGTGGTAAGCATACCTGTCCTGTGCTCCCAGGACCCCACGGTTTCTGCTGCACAGGAAGTGGCTCCACTATCAGGATTGTCCTTGCTTTCTCACCAAGACACAGGTAGTCTCACTGTAAGGGACACCAGCCCTAACACTTTAACCTCAGCCTCCCTGCTCACAATCTGGAGACACCAGAGGAATCCATACCCAGGTGATGAGGCACAACTGGTTGGGGGGTGGGGGGTTGAAAGTATACTAAGCATTGTAAGACACTACCAACAAGGACAGCTGTACTAGGGCCTGGCATCCAACCCCACCATGGCCTCTAGTTAATCACAAGATAGGGAGAACTTGCTCCTGAATGTCACCTGAGCATAAAGCCCAGACCTATGGACACCTGCTGGTTAAGCACCAAAGGAGAAAATCCTGCATTTCTAAACCAGCTACTCTCTTTCGTTAACTCTAAAGGGGTCAGATTTTGAGAGTGGGTGGAGAGGGAAAGAGACAGACAGACATTAGGTGGCCATGTGTGCTATGAAGAAAGAAGATAAGAGACAAGGAGGTGAAGCTGCCTGGCCTGGCTGGAGGCCATAAAGAAAACCTGCCATGAGTATTTCTGCAGTATCATGGTATCTCCTCAAAATTCAAGCTCTTATAATTCGTTATAAAACCTTAAATGAAGTATTCATCTTCCGTAATAAGGATATCAAATATCTGCCTGTGTGGTTAAACTTCCTTAGCCACAATAGATGAGTTGCTACTAAACTCCCTTACTTCCTTAAAATCCTCAAAGACCTGGAAGAGGCCCAGTGGCACTTAGGAACCTGACCAAGACATGCTCATATATCTGTGATATGCAAAGGGACGTGGATGGGGATCCATGTGCTCTAGTACACTGGAGAAGTCTCCTTCAATTCAGGCCCTATACAAACTGTTCTGAATCATGTCACCCCAGTCTCCAAACCATCCCCTAAACCTTATGTCTCAGCTCTGACACTCTAAGGAAGGGCTGTCTACAAGGGATATATGCTACTGGGGTGTGGTGGTTTGAAGAAGATGTCCCCTGTAAGTCTCGGACATTTGAATACTTGAACAGCCACAGAATATTTGAACAGCCACTAGTAGGGGAGGACTAGGAGGCGTGGCCTTTCTAGAGGAAGTATGTCACTAGGGGTAGGGTTTGAGGTTTCAAAGGATTGCTCCTCTTTGCCTCATGCTTCTGGTTTGAAATGTCAGCTCCAGCCCCAGGCCTGCCTGCTGCACTCCCTGCTGTTATGGTGACAGACTAACCCCTTTGCAGCTGTAAGCCCCAAATACTTTCCCTCCTGTAAACTGCCTTGATCATGTGGCTTAGTCAGAGCAATAGAAACCAAGACTAATCGTGGGGTCTTCACCAGAGGCCACCTTGGCAAGGATGAGTTTTCTCTGTGTTGGCAAGACAGGGGCATAGCCAAAGAGAGATAAGTGTGCAACAGAAACCATGGATTCACAGGGATGAGGACCANATACATCCTATAAAAGCTCGCAAATTTGAATGAGTTTCAGCAAAAAGATCTGTCCTAGGTACTGCCTATCATGCAGCCCAGAAAGCCCCACTTCAAACAGATTCAAACAGCCTCTTAGAGGTCTTCAGAAACCCTTGCTGCCTTAGAAAACACAAGAAGAGGCCAGAGGTGAGTAAGTGCAGCAAAATCTTGCTCATGCCTCAGAAGGCAGTGGGCAGAAGCCCCGAAACAAAAGAAGAGGAGCAGAGCAAGCAGAGAAAAGAGGCATAAGAACTGTTTAAAGTCGTGAAACCAACCGTTTCCTATATGTGATGTTTTCATGGATGAGTTTTTGCATAGTATTTACAAATTGGGGTGGTTTGAGCAGCAGGTGCACAACATACAGACAGGAGACATGGGTTTTCGCATTGTATGTTGGTTGGATGACGTGAGTCAGCAGGTAGGTTAAGGAAATCAAGAACAAAAACAGGAAACAAAAGAGATAATGAGTCATCAACACAAGCAAAACTCAAACTCTGAATACTTAACTAGAAAATGTAGGACTTTGTTAAACCACATAATTTTCTCAAAGTATATCCATTCCAAGCATGTTTTTGAAATCTATAGGTTATGCAGACAATGGGATTCATTTGCATTTTTGTTTGTAATGCAAATCCAAAGATGAGTCACAGACACTTATTATTATTATTATTTTTATTTCCAGGCAAAGAAATCAATGTCAGTTTTATGAAAGCGTAGAGCCCTCTTCTAGGGACCTTGCAACATCTACTAGTTTTTAAGTTGGAGATGAAAACTGACACTCAAATTTTTGCCTAAGGAAAAAAAGGGCATTTGCAAAGCAAATGTATAGAATGGCTCCAAATGAAACACACAAACAGAATAC
>LZPO01087374.1:31531-46199 GCA_001675575.1 Neotoma lepida | reverse complement strand
GTGTGTGTGTGTGTGTGTATGATGCCTCCTCAGAAAAACTCTCACACACAACAACCCCTAGCAATTATGGTGGGCCTTACGTACCTTCATCATCAGCACCACTGTGTTGAGGGCTATCATGGCCATAATGAAGTACTCAAAGGGTGGAGAGACCACGAATGTCCATGTCTTATACTGGAACGACTGCTTGTTTTGGGGCATGTATCGCGTCAGGGGTTTGGCGCTAATGGCAAAGTCAATGCAAGCCCTCTGCAGGGAGAGAAGGGAGTACCATGAACTCAACACATTGCCCAGTACAACTGGAACTTTCTCATCATGCCCTTTCAGGGAGCCCAGATAGGAGAAGGCAGTATAGGCAGCTAAGCTTCCTCCAGGTAGGCCCAACTGACCAGCACAATCTCTATTTGTAGAAAGAAAGAGGCCCTGCCTATGCCAGCCACAAGCCAGGCACATACAGAACAAAGAAGGAAGTCTGGTGATCTTGCCCATATGCCCATGTCCCAGGATCCCATAACATCTACCTACCTCATTCTTTTCCAGGCTGCATTCAGACATCACCTTGTCCCCCTGTTCCTGGAAGGTGATAATGATCAAGGCCACAAAGATGTTGACAAAGAAAAAAGGGAAGACCACAAAGTAGACCACATAGAAGATGGAAAGCTCCATCCGGAACCCGGGGCTTGGCCCCTGCTCCTCATAGGTGGCGTCCACAGAGTGTTTCAGCACCCTAGGCAAGGGGAGAGCAGACTTCAGGAGCGCTTCCAGGGGAGCTTGGGTCTGCACCTCTGGGATGGGGCTCAGGTCTGCATATAAGAAATGGAGCCCAGGTCTGCACTTTAAGAGCAGGATTTATCTCTGCACCTCAGGGATGGGGATCCAGTATTCACCTCAGTGTCAGACCTCAAGGAAAAGAAGCAGGTCTGCATGTCAGGAATAGGACTTAGGACCACACCTCAGGGATAGGGCTCATGTGTGTACCTCAGGACGAGGTTGTTTGTATTCAGGGACAAGGCACAAGTCTGTGCTTCACAGAAAGGGCTCAAGTCTTACCCCAAGAATGTGGTACTTATTTACATTTTAGGGGTGAAACTCAGTTCTGTCCTGGAGGAACAGGGCTCTTACCTATACCAGACCTGACCTCATTATAGGGTCAGAAGTAGGTAAACCAAGCCGACTCTGCTTCAGTCTACCTGTTTTTGCTGAACTAGCTACAATGATTAGCTTAGCACTCACATGGGCCACCCCTCTCCTGTGGACACCGTGAAGAGCGTCAACAGGGCCCACAGCACATTGTCATAGTGGAAGTCGTACTTCTTCCACTGCCTTGGTTGGGCCTCTACTTCTTCCTTCTCATAATCCAAATACTGACCCCTGGAAATAGGAACACAGTAGACCAAAGTTAAAGGTACTCAGTTCAAATACACCCACGTATCTACAGTCAAATGGTTCCCGAAAGTTGACAAGACCATTCCGTGTGGAAAGCACCATCTCCTCAATGACAGTGGTGAGACANAGGCATTCCAACCACATGCAAACCCACCAACTATACCTCACTACCTATTTTAGAAAATCAGGCCACTTTCCCATCAAATATTTATCATTGAGATGTATAGACTTTGCAGCTGGTTGAGTTCACTGTTTGATGTTTTTTATAATAAAATTTTATTAATAGTGAAAAAAACTGGACCAAAAATGTAAATGTAGGCATCGCATCTATAAAATTCTTTGAAGAAAACACATGGCAAATCTTTATGACTTTGTATTTGGGAATGGATTCTTAGCTAGATTATAAAAATCATGAACACCAAAGCAGAAGGAAAGGTAAATTGGACTTCAGCAAAATTAAAAACTTATGTTGTTTCAAAAAATACCATAAAAAAGGAGAGGACTGGTGAGCTAGGCGAGTGAATAAAAATAGATGCTGCCCGGTNGGGTGACCAGAGTGCGGGCCCTAAGATGTGGGGTGAAAGGAGAGAGCTGACTCCCACAAGTTGTCCTCTGACCTCCACATGGATGCTATGGCATGTGCCCCAACCCCAAATAAATGCAGTAAGTCATTTTTTAAATAAGAGCTCTCTTGAGGTAGTGGTGCCTGCCTTCAGTTCCAGCATTCAGGAAGCTGAGGCAGGAGGGTCATGAGTTCTAGCCTCGATCTTGTCTCAAGAGAGAGAGAAAAAAAGAAAGTGAAAAGATGATCTAAATAATCAGAGAAACTATTGTTAATCTTTGATCAGTCAGAACACTTGTATTGTATTTAGAACATATAAAATATGAATAAAATCTATACCAAAAGAGACAACTTAATTTTTAAAATGGATCAAATATCTGAACAGATATTTCCCTTGAAGAAGTCATACAAAAGACCAACTATTAGATGAAAAACGCTCAGTATCATCAATTATCAGGAAAAAGCACACCAAAACCACACTGAGGTATGACTTCATTCCCATCAGGATAAATGTAACTAGATAAAAAGCAAACAGGGCTGGCGAGAGGGCTCAGCAGGTAGAGGGTCTTCCTGCTAAGCCTGACTCCCTCAGTTCAATCCCTGGGACCTAAATGGTGGGAGACTGGAAGTGCCCTCTGACTGCACATGCTGTGTCAAGTATGCATTGCCTCCACCTTCACACACACACACACACACCTGTCTCTTATACACATCTAGATGTGTATAAGAGACAGCACACACACACACATAAACAGAATGACAAATCAAAAAGCAATGAAAATAGCAAGTACTGGTAAGGATCTAGAGAAATCAGAACTCTTGGTAGAAATACAGAATGGCTCAGCCACTTTGAACACCATCTGGCATCTCTTCAAACAGCAAAACAGTTACCATATTACCTAGGAGTTCTGCTTCTAGCTATACACCCAAGAGAAATTAAAACACACATCTACAAAAAACAACTTGTACAAAAATGTTGAGGGCAGCATTATCTGCAATAAGCAGAAGGCAGAAACAACCCAAATATCAGGTAACAAGTGACTCAATAACTAAAAGTGGGGCTGGAGAGATGGCTCAGAGGTTAAGAGCACCGGCTGCTCTTCCAGAGGTCCTGGGTTCAATTCCCAGCACCCACATGGCAGCTCACACCTGTCTATAGTTCCGGTTCCAGGGGATCTGCACCCTCACACAGGCATACATGTAGGCAAAACACCAGTGCATATTACAATAATAACTAAAATGTGGCATGTCACAGAACTGCTGTTAAGCCATAAAAAGGAACATGATGGATGAACCTTCACATCAGCTAAGCCTTAGTTTACCTGCAGTCCCTCTCCAGTTCTTTGGATTCATCAGTGCAGTAAAAAAACTTCCCTTTGAAGAGCTGCACTGCAATGACGGCAAATATGAACATGAAGAGCATGTAGACGATCAAGATGTTCAGGACATTCTTCAGGGAGTTCACCACACAGTCAAACACAGCCTGCGAGGGGAGAGGACAGTGCCACGAAAGACAGTGACTCCACAAGGGAGAGGCGAAGTGGAGCCGAGTGGTCATAAAGGAGAGCAGGTCACTGAGAGGGCAGATGAGGGTTAGGTAGGAAGGGTATGGAGGGGTCACAGACTCAGAACCTTAGCACCCTTAAAGCCCAGACTCCCAGAGGTATTCAAGAATGCTTAAGGCCCTCTAACCCATGGCCACAGAAGGCTCTACTGCAAGCTACCTTAACAGCTCTCTTTCTCTCAGGAAGGGAGCATCATCCTGGCTTTTACCAGTGGTCTGGAGGTACCAGACCAGCCACCTGGATACCCAGGGAAACTGGCCTTGCAATTGGCTGGTGCCAGGTAATAGGAAGGAGCCAAAAGGGACCAGGCCTGTACAGAGAAGCTGTACTAATCTTGTACACTGTCCCTGCTTTGTTCCTGCCCAGCAGTAGCATTGATATGAGGGACGACTAAAGCCGTAGACAAGGGACTGTGTCCCTGAGGACCATGGGACAAAGAATTGGAATGTGTTCCAGGATCTAGATAGATGTGACTCAGGATCCTCACCCTGCTCCCAGAGCCGATCTACTTCCCAGGCTACCTTGAAGACGGAAAGCAATCTCTAGAGACACTGGTTAGCATACTCCAAATGCTGCCAGCTGCCTGGGCCAAGGAAGCTGCAGGCCTGTGCACAGCATTCTTTTCCTTCTGCCTCAAGTCCAAATTCTGCCTTGGCCCAGGGANTCCCTGAGGTCTTTCTAGTGCACTTCCCCACATAGTACTAAGCCACCTTCTCCCTCTAGCTTACACTTTGACTAGTGTCTCTGAGGTTTACATGTTCAAGCTGTTGAAATGAAAACCTACTGCATAAGTTTTGAAGAGCAAGAAGAGTAAAAGAGCAGAAAGCATTTTGTTCTTGACTCAGGCTTACTAATTATTAGATTAGGTTTACACTGCACTTCCTTCATCCAGGAACTCAGTAGTACCCACCCTCTTCTGCTGAGCCCAGCAGCTACTTTCTGGANTCCCTGACTCCTGGCATCCTACTCCTGTGCCCTTTGTCCTCTGTTCTTCCCTATCCTGCTGTAGTGTCCTACCTGATGCTGGAGGGTGAAGGAATAGGGTCCTCTGATGGGAACAGACCTCCTTGGAGAAGGGTCTTAGAGTTAAGCAACAGTGTCCCCTCATACAGGTGAACAGTTTGTGAAGACACATGCACCCACCCACACACCAGCGCATCCACATGCACAGNACACTCCTTAAGTCCCAGCTGCAGACTCCAACCTTGAGCTTAGGCAGCCGTTTGATGGTCTTGAGGGGCCGCAGGACACGCAGGACTCTCAGGGACTTGATGGTATTGATGTCTTTCCCTTTGGATCCTCTAGAAGGGAGAAGTTGCTGATGCCGATAGGCAGAGTGCTGGCTCAAGTCCAGCTCCTACCCAGTCCACTTGGTCTGTCTAATAAGGCCCTGTGCATTTTGTCTCGGGCTCCAGGTGGAGGACTTAGTGAGGGGACTCTTCCCATGGCTGCCTGAGAACAGTGGGTGGGCTAAGGCTAGTACCAAACCAGAGTGACACAGGTAATATACAGGGAAATCTGACTTCTCAAGAGGCAAGATCTCATGCTCTTGGCTGTAATAGCTACTTCCACCTGTCAGAGTTCCTGACAGACACCTCCAAGCCAGTGGAGTAGAGGTCTGTGAGCCTGCCAATTATGTTAGAACTTGGGGGTGCCATCTGACTGTCATCAGCTGCAGAACACCCCTCAAGTGACCAAAAGGGGAGTAGGGGGAGAGGAGTAAGAAAGAGACATATAAATACAGAAGCAATGCCAGATACTGGAGTGAAGGGAGCTAGAAAGAGAAGAGAGGGGCCAAAGGGAGGGGGAGAGAGGGGGGAGGAGTCAGAGAGGAGGGAAGAGGAGAGGAGACAACTGAGGGGGATGAGAGGTAGGGAGAAGGAAAGAGAAAGACAGACACAGAGAAGAAGCCAGATACCAGGATGATAAGAAAATAACAGACAGGAAAAGTGGGATGGGAATGTCAGAAAGTTAGGCAAAACTCCAGGTACCAGCAGCAAGCTCAAAAGTCTAGGATTAGAAAGAACCCTTGGGCTGGAGAGATGGCTCAGCAGTTAAGAGCACTGGCTGCTCTTCCAGAGGTTCTGAGTTCAACTCCCACATGGTGGCTAACAACCATCTATAGTGGGGTCTGATGCCCTCTTTTGGCCTGCAGGCATAGATGCAGATAGAGCACTCATATACATAAAATAAATAAATAGATAGATAGACAGACAGACAGACAGACAGACAGACAGACAGATAGATAGATAGATAGATAGATAGATAGATAGATAGATAGATAGACAGACACAGGTGAATGATAGACAGACAGACAGACAGACAGACAGACAGACAGATAGATAGATAGATAGATAGATCTTTAGAAAAGAACCCCCTGGAAATCAGAGCAGACACAAATGCTGTCTCTGCCTGTTGGAGATTGGGGAATGGCAAAATTAGCAGCCAAGGGCCAGGCCTGCAAGGCTGGGGAGGCTTCCTGCATACAGGGAGCCCTATCCTAGCCAGCTCAGACATCACTCCTACCCAGACCTCTGAGCCTGGCCTGCAAGTGTGGCTGGGTCTGCCCCAAATGGCTTCCCTTGGGCTCGAGCAAAACTCTAGGATAAACAGGAAGCAGCTGTACATCCTAGGCCTTCTTCACAGGAAAGGAGAGATATGGGCCCCACACTTCCCTTTCCTCAGCCCCACATCTCACAATCAGATCAAACTGTCCTTTACGCTGGACATCTCAAATACGGAGGCTAAGGCAGAAGGCTCGCAAGTCTGAGGTTATCCTGAGCTGGCCTGGTGACACAAAAACAACAAAACCTGCCTTTCTGTCACCCAACACTTCCAATACCCACCTTGACCCACCTCCCTCTGGCAGCACCAGGACAGAGACCAGCCAGGGTGGGTGGCAAAGGAAGAGGGGGACTTCCAAGAAGAACTGTCCACTGTAGCCACCCTCTGGACTCAAGCTTTCCCCTCTCTGCCCCTCTCTGCTCACTCAGAGACCACAGGCTGAGTTCCATCCTTTCCTTACTTCCACCTGGAGCCTCTCTGACACGCTGCCTGGAGATCTCCAGGGCCCTTGCTAACACTCTAGCAAAATGTCCACTTCCTCTGTCATTTCCTGAATGGACAGAGGAACCAGTGGGAGGTACTGGGAAGGGGGCTGTACAAAGGGGAGAAAAAAGAAAGCTACATTTCCAGAGAGTAGCCACTTGGGAAAGCACTTCAGGATGGCCAGCATCATGGACTGTGGTCACTACTGGCAGCTTCTACCCAGACCCCTCACTGTTCTCTGGGCCAATGCTCTAGCCTCTAATACTCTCACTCAGAGACTCTGCTCACTGGGGGCCTCCCTACCAAGGGCTGACCATGCCTAGCCCAGCCCAGCCCCCAACCAGTCCCCACAGGCATGGCAGGAATGGTGGCCTGGGGATGGTGNTGGTAGGTAGCATGCGGCCTAAACAGGGTGAAGGTGGATGAGGGGGAGTGAGGCCATGATGGATGGCAGAGGCCAGAGGTGTGCCGTGACGTTAGGCAATATGAAGGGAAGGGGAGGCATTACCCCATGAAGCTCCTACCAGAGTCCAGCAACAAGAAGACAGAGAGAACAGAGTCAGTGCTGTGAAGGCAGGACACAGGCCTCCACTGGCCCACCCAAGGGCCAGAGAAATCCAGACCCTCCCCTTGGGTCACTCTTGTCTCTGAATCTCATCCCACAACTTCCTCTCCATTACCCTATGTCTGGCCCAACCTAGACTCTCCATGGAGGATCTAGTCACTAAGACAGGAATCAGAGAGAATAGTCTCATACCCCAACAAACAAAGATTTCTACCAGCTGGGGCAAAAACACACCAATCTCTCAATCAGGTAGTCACCTCGGAGCAGGTAAGCAGGCTCCAGAGGAGCAAGGTAGGTACCCCAAATCCAAAGGCCTGCCCAGCCAATTCCCAGATCACAGGTAGTGTCAGGAACAGATGGCCTCAATTTTCAAGCCCACATTCCAGCCCCCAGAAGGCAGGACAGCCCCGCCTGTGCAGTTACAGAGCTACAGACGAAACACAACCTCACCTTTCTCTTTTCTCACCCTCACACCCCACCGTGGTTCTGGCCACACCCACGGGATCCAGACTAGATGTAAGGTTTACTTACGAGAAAGCAAATGCCACCAGGGCTCCGCTGACAACAATGAAGTCCAGAATATTCCACAGGTCCCGGAAGTAGGCTCCAGGGTGCAGCAGCAGCCCCAAGTCTATCATCTTAAAGGGATAAGCTGACATTAGAGTACAGTACATAAGGAAAAGAGAGGCAGAGGCAGGCCCCAGCCACAGAGGGACGTGGTTCTGAGTATAGCCCGATTGCTCAGACCACACCACAGACTGTGTACACTAGGACCTCAGTGCAGCTCAGACACACTCTACATACCCTCTCAGAGAGGGTACACAACACAGGTCATACTCTTTTTTTATTTTAAACTTTAGTTTATGTGCATTGGCAGAGTTATAGACAGCTGTGAGCGGCCATGTGGGAGCTGGGGATTGAACCCAGGTCTCTGGAAGAGCAGTCAGTGCTCTTAACTGCAGAGCCATCTCTCCAATCCCTGGGTCACACTCTTAAATGGCTTCAACAGGGCCTTGGCCACAATGTCCCCACAGAGGATATAACTGTCTTGAGTCCTGCCTAGGTTCTAACCTTTCCTGAAGCTCTGCTGTGGTAAGAAGTCTGTCTCGCCGTGCCCTACCTCTCTAGCAACAGACATGCTCCCTTTGAGAACTCACATAGCCCAGACCCAAGCTAAGCTAAGCTCAGGAGAAAAGACCAAGCCAATCTGAGCTTCATGTCCTAACCCTGCCATTTCTGCTACAGTGACTTTTGGCAAATACCACAACCTTTTATCTTCAACATGCTCATCTGCAAAGTGAGCCTGCCCCTTTCTCACAGAGCGCAAGTATATGAGCAGCAGAAGTAATGTACTCATGTATCGTTTGTAAGTGCTCTGTGCGCAGTCTCTCTGAACCGACTACAAGCGTGCAAGTGCACATGTGCTTCAGCTGCACTGACAGATGTGCACATGTGTGCAGTTCACTGTACTGAATGCACATCTGTGTATGCCAGACATGGACAAAGGGCGGCTTGTGAAGGAAGTACAAGTTGTGATGACATGGCAGACTCTTGGCCTATCAGGAAACCTCTAGATCCTATAGAAATTTCGTCTTCAGCATCTAACAGTGCTCCAGCCCTCTCTCTCTACGGTCTTTATTCTGTGCCTTGTTATATGGTTCCTTCTTTGTAGCTATGAGACAACCCTGGAGAGGAAGTTGAGCGCGCGCGCGCGCGCACACACACACACACACACACACACACACACACACACACACACTTACTTTAAATAAAGCCCAAAGTCCCCATACTTGGAAGCCAAGAGCAGCAGGACCAAGGACCCTAGCAGCATTCCATGGGGCAACATGACACTGGGGACCCTTTGTGGCTTGTAAGTCATCAAAATACTTCATACACACATGCACATTTGCTGAGTGAACACATGCCTGGCTGCACACATTACATGTTTCCATGGAAGCTGCAGGAGTCACTACATCTCACCTTTATGACCATTTCGAAAGTGAAGACGCCTGTAAAGATGTAATCCATGTACTTTAAAGCCTAGAACCAAAAGTAGGATTGCTTTAGGCAGGTGAATCTAGAGCCAGGGACACATCATTGGCTCCGAGCTTCCCCCCAGGTCTTTGAGTAGAATCAGTTGGCAACAGTGCCAGGGCATCCCTCTGTGAAGGAGCCTTTGGTGGTTGCNCTAATAAATCTGGCATGTTACCAAGACAAAGGCTAAAGGTGACAGGCTTTTCCAGATCTTTGGTTCTAACACCCCCAGAGGGAAGAAGAATATCTGAGGGAAAACAGGACACCAGCACCGCCCCATCCCTGTGGACCCTGGGACTATGTCCAGGTCCTAGCAGGGTCCCAGTAGTTGACACTCACATTGTTCCTGGATGAGTCAGTCCGCACAGGATCCTCAGCAGCCAGGGCAATGCTGCTCAGGGCAATGACCACGAGAATTACCATCTCAAAGTACCGCATGGTCACAATGTAATGGCAGAAGCGACGGAGCCTGTGAGGACAAGGTTCAGGTCACCATAGGCCAATACCTGAGTATGTTAACCTCTCCCACAAGAAGTGCACATTGGCTACCATGGGAAAGCATGGCAGCATCAGAACCGAGCTTTGCCCGCCCCTTATTTCTGTGGTGAAGAGTCCGCGGCCAGGTGACTGTGACTGAGATTCCTGAAAAGGCACTTCAGGATCAGCAAACTACAGTTCAAGGCCAGACATTATGCCTGTGAACAGCGTTCTGTGGGAGCATAACTGCTTCCATTCAGTTGTGCACTGTCTGTAGCCCCAGAGCAGATGATAGGAACCACCCAGCCCTTCACAGACCATGTACAGCAGAGGGAATGGCTTAGAGGAGGTGGTCCATGAAGAAAATATTTAGTACACCAGCCTGGCAGAAAGCAGACCACTCTTGCCCCAGAGTGCCTGGGCCTGTGATGAGTGCAAGCCACCACCATGTACTTGCCACTCACATCAGCTGACCAGGACCTTTGTTTGGTTTTCAACATTACTGTGCATCAAATGAGAAAGCCAAGTCCCTGGCTACATGAAGCTCCATTCCAGTGAGCAATCACCACTGAGCAGTGCAANGATAAACAAGTCAGAGTCTCTCAGTACTGAAGCAGCAGCCTGGCCAGGTTGGGAAGGCTGAACCCACGCACAGACAAGAAAGAACAACCAGAGACCTGGCAAGTGGAACAGATGTCTCTCCTACTATCACTAGCGTCTCAACACATTCCTCAAGTCTACCCTTGCCACCAGCCCTTCCGGGTCCCTCCCCAACTCCACATCCTCAGTTTGCAGCCTGTCAGCCACCGTCCACCTACTTCCCTCCACCTCCTCTGTAACCCTTTGCCCATCCCATAAAGCTACTCTTCCCACGTCCAGGCGGCCTGCTGGCCCTTTCTCCCTCAGCATGCCCTCACCTCTCCTAACTCAGTCATCTAGCTCATAGCTACATTTCTCCTGTGCAGCTGTGCTCCCGGGTCACCTGGCCATGAGATGCTCCAGATGTCCTACTTTTGTGTGAATAGTAGCTACAAGTGATCTGATTTGGGAAATGGAAAAAAGGAGGTGGGCTTTGCTTAAGAAGAGAAATACAGAAGGAGGGTAAAGTNACAGTAAGAATTGCTGAAACAGTCATTGGAATCATAGGATGAACTATCAACCACTNACTAGACCCCCAAAGCGCAGCCAAACTCCCAAGAACACTGCTGGTCTCACTGATTGCCCTGCCTTTTGTCAGCAAACAGGAACTCATTTATCATCGATAACCCCCTTCCATCTATTTTTAATTCATTATCATATCCTGCATCTGAAAATTTCCCCCAACACTTTACTTCCAAGCCTCTACTCTGACTACCGAAGTCCCATCTCATCATGCCTTCATTGTCTGTCTCCTAATCAGTCTCCTTTCCATATTCTTCCACCAGTGGGCAGCACTGAACTGCAGTAGATAGGACCCCACCGTGCCCAGTCCTCCACAAGACAGCCAAAGGGGAGCTTCTCTTTACATCCATCCAACTAGCTGCTTTCTACTTCTGGACCATCATAAATGTCCTCTCCATTTCATCCTAACGGATCCTTCACGTTCAACTGAGACATTACTCCCTTTGGGACAACTCCATCAGTCTTTTCCTGTCTGCTCCAGAACAGCAGAACCTCCCCATCTTACATCTCTCTGCCTCACCAACACACTGTCATTCCAAGGAAGGCAGGGGAAAGGTATGTATGTCTCTGTGACCATTTACTCCTGGCCCGAGCCTAGCAGCATAAGCGCCCTGTAAATGAGTGCTGAACGAGAAAACAAAGGGCAGGAAAAGAAAGAGAGCATTGGTGAGAAGAGCTGTGTGTAGACTCTTAGGAAACTGAGGGCAGAAGGGCAGTCGGACAGTCATAGTCACTCTTGTCATGGTGCTACCTTCTGACCTCCTCACCACCCACCCCACTCTGGCCAGTTGGCCTTTATAGGGCTTTACCCCTCCCTTCTACCCAGAGTGTTCTTCCTCCCCTTCCTCAAGTGTTTGATCTGTTCTTCCCTGAGGCCCCAACCTGATCTTTCCACTGATTTTAATAGTACCAGAAACCTACATCGCCACCTCCACTTGTTTCTAGTACTCATCACTGTCCAGTATCTTATATATTATTGCATCGTCTTGCTTGTTTGTCTTTTCCACTAGACCACATGCTTTAAATAAAGACAAATCTTGCATGTCTTCGTCATCACTGTATTTCAGGACATACAACACTGTTTGCATGTGAATGTTGTTTGGATTAACAAAGTACAGAAACAATGAGTGAATGATAAATCATGACCAACCTGGGAAGGAACATACAATGGCAACAGAGGGAAGGTGAATGGCGTGAGCTATGTGCAGAAGTATAAACAGGGTCCTCTGTGATGCAATGAACACAACAGTGAAGAAGAAGGTTGATGCATAGCCTCTGAAAGGAACTGGCATCTGACCCAGCCCCACCACCAAGACTACATGGCTGTGTGTCTACACAGGGCCCAAAACTTTGTGCTTCTTTCTGTGTCTTCATCTATAAAACGAGGTGACATATGTGTCTGACAGGACTGTCATAACAAAGATGTTCAATAAATGTATAGAATTTATTCTATACAAGGTGCATAACCCACACATGCTGCCTAGAGTGCTCACACACTCACGGCAAAGACACAGGCAGGACAAACCCAGGGCGTGGGCACTGAGGAGACTCACAGGTTGGTGGGGCTGAGACAGAACATGGAGCTGTATGGAACGATGGGCCGGGGACCTCTTCTCAGCACATCATCAGCCTCTGCCTCCTTCTTGTCCTCTGCTTGGCCTTCCACATCCACATTACCACCTAGAAGGACACAGGGCCTCAAAATTAGGGGATGCACACACATAAAGCCATAGCACATGAGTCCCTCCCAGCTCCAGGCCATGGACAAGTGAGGCAGGCTACCATATGCCCAGCCAAGGAAGGATATTTGGCTAAGACAATGTTTTACTNAGCAGAACATGATCCATTGCCAGACCTGGAGAAGAGGATGGCCTGACACATCTGAGCAGGCCCTGCTTGCCTCCTACACTGTGATGTGAGACACCATGGTGGTACCACTCCCTTGATGTGGGCACCAATGCCTCCCAGCCTAGTGAGCCCTTCCTTTTGCCTGGGAGATCTCTGGGCAGCAAGATAGGGTAAAGCAAAGGACTTTNGGGAACCCATAAACCTGAAGGTACTCCCTGAACCCCATCATCCAGGTCTAGCTTTACTTGGCCTGGGGTTTTTCTCTTGCAAGGCTCTGGAGATAGAGGCCTTGCCAGCCACTCCACTTCCAGACCCAGCTCTCTGGGCGCTTCCCTGATTCCTACTCATCACTACCTCTCCATTGTCCTCCTCTGCTCTCTCAGTGTCCACCAGCTTTGTGCCCATAAACTCAGCTCCCTAGGTTATATCAAGCAGGAATGGCATCCTTTTCAGGTAAGTTATATATTTCTTTTTACCCTTTTCAAGACTATACATAAAACCAAAGAAGATATTAAAGAGCAATGAAGATGGAGGTGCTCATGCCAAAGCCCACTGTGGAGGTCAAAGAATCCAGCTTCTCCCTGATCACTGGCCACTCACATGCACAGCCAGAGCAAAGCAGCAGAGTTTGGCTCCAGAATCACCCACCTGCAAGCACGTTAAAGCAAATGCTTTGAAATGGACATCATCAAAATTTCCTGCTGAAGATATAAGTTACACAGTCTTCTGAGAAAATAACTGGTAATACTTACTAACCCCCAACATTCTTCTAATTCATACAACATTATCTCTGGGGTTAGAGAGAACCTTTTACGTTCTTTAATAGTGAAAAATTATAACACTTGCAACTACAGGTAATGTACCAAAATACTCACATTAAGGATACTGAAAACATGTAAGCTTAAAGGACACAAGAGGTATATGAAATAGTAAGGTAACAGTGGAGAGACATGAGCACCATGCTTTCTGTCCCAAAGAAGCCCTGTCACAACAGAGGCCCTGTACATGGAGACACAGAACAAGAAGACTAACTGTGAGTAGTTTTCTGGCAACAACTCTTTTTTCACTTTTAACATTAGAAAGTGTTTCCATGATGAGCACATACTACTTTTAAGGAAAGAAGTATCATTTTAACGTTGTGTANTTTTTAACTCCTCCTCCAAAATACAACAAAGCCAAGAAGAAGTAAATGAGGAAAAAAAACCAATCTGGACTTGAAGAACTAAACTATTAAAAAGAAATGAAATAGACATCAGAGCCTGGATGGAATTACTACTGAGAAAAATTGCCATAACAAAATCATGGAAAAATTATATACATAGACATATATGCATGCAATGACAATTAGTGGAAAGAGGCCATGAATTTGAAAGAGAGCAAGGAGGGAAGGAGCAAAACAAGAGAAAGGGTCAGGATGAAGCTACCACAGGCTATGTGAATCCATTCTCAAAAGCAGGTTATTTAAACACAACCTCTTAATAACAAGTCAATATAGTGAAATAGAGGACACGCAAACAGAATGACCAGCTGCAGAATAGGTGGGCAGGAAGAGAGCCAGACTCCAAGAGCGGTGTGCCGGCCACCACTGATGCAGTTCTTCCCTCCTCCAGGCCAAAATCTGACCCAAGGAATGGCTGTGTGGGAAAATGGCCACTGGTGCTGAAATGTGATTCCCAAGGCTGGCACCCAAGGCTGGCACTCATGGTAAGACAGGGCAGAAATGGCCTCCTTCATCAAACCACATTCCAGAAGTGGCTACCCTGAGCAAGACTGAGCTGATGAGGAGGNGACATATAAGTCCTCCTGACAAAAGCTTACTGTATTTGGGCCACAGAATCTCTATAGACTAAGAGAGTTTTAAAATAATTTAAGCCCATTTTCCTATACATCTGGCATGACACTGGTTAGGTACTGTCCTTAGAAAGAATAAAAGTGAGCAGCCAGCAAGTCCTTTGTAGGAGGTAATGACCTCACACTGCCAGGTGAGAATGGGACGGTAGATAGTAATCACATTTTAAATAA
>LZPO01087374.1:8390-27827 GCA_001675575.1 Neotoma lepida | reverse complement strand
TGGAGAGGTGGCTCAGAGGTTAAGAGCACTGACTGCTCTTCCAGAGGTCCTGAGTTCAATTCCCAGCAACCACATGGTGGCTCACAACCATCTGTAATGATCTGGTGCCCTCTTCTGTATACATAATAAATCAATAAATCTTTAAAAAATATTTAAAAAAAAAGAAAAGGCAAATGAATGAACCTTGTCTGGACAATGATTCAAACAAAACGACCATAAAAAGCTATTGCTGAGACAACTGTATGATCTGAACTTGGAATGTGTAATGAACAACATAAAGGAACTACTATCAGCATTCAGCACAATAAAGCTACTATGATTATTTTAAACCCCTAATTGAGATGCCTACGGCATGATGATTCTGAACACGATACAGAAGAAAACAAGAAGCAACTAGAAAGAGACTGGCACGTGAGTGCAAGCTAAGGGCGCGGGAGCAGAACACGGGGGTTCACGATGCCTCTCTACTTTTCATACATTTCAATTTTCCAAAATAAAAAGGGTTTTATTTTAGCAACCATGGATAGATGACAGAGCTGTACAAAGGAACAATAATTTGAATTAACAACTGGCTTCTGAACAGAACAGGAGGCAGAAGACAATGGAATAATAGCCTCAATGGGAGAGAAAATAACCAGCAGCCAGAACTCCATACAAAGGAAAAGCACTTTTCACAACAATGCCAGAATACAGGTTGTCCAGAGAAGTTACCACTGTCAAACTCCATTAAAAAAAAAAGTTAGGAAATATGTTCTTCAAGCAGAAGAGGGGAGGGAAGAAACCCCAAAAATGATCTAAAATATAGAAGTAATGAAAGCTAAGAAGGAATAATGAAATCAACAAAAGAAAGGTGAAAAATACCAGGTAGAGACATTCAGGGGTAGCCAACCCTTTGATATTGCAACACACTCATCTACAAAGCTCACAATTGAGAACTGTGCAACTGGGTCCCCCCTCCCCACAAAAGNCTCATATTGTTCTAAGTANAGTTTACAATTTTTACTTGGGCCATNTTCATTACCATCTTGAGCNACTGCCACAGGTTGGGCACCCCCTAGAGAAACCTCTGCTGTTTGGAAGTTCAAACCACACTGATGAATCAGACAAGAAACAATGAAACTGGAAAGGCAGACTTAAAATAAAAACAAGCTTCAAACACTTATATATAATCCAAAGAATCCTTAAGAGTGAATCTAAGGCTTAAAATGCACCAAGTAGAGAAGCCNAAATGTCATGAGCTGAGAACATCAAAGGAGAACATAGGAGAAAGGACATTGCAATGCACATAAGAAAAAGAAAGTAGAAAAAAGGAACCAGTAAGAGCAGTAATTAACAAGCACAGAACAAAGACACAGTGGAGAAGACCATGATGACNGTTGCCACTGATAGTGACTTAAACAGAGCAGCCTTTGGAGAAAGGACTCAGGAGAAAGACAGAGGGAGGGACATCAGAAACATAGACAGGGCTCCAGATGGTCCAGGACTGAAGTCACAGATATCAGGAGATTGAAAAAAGAAAACCCCAAGTTCAAGAGAAGCCTGCACTAGAATAAGTTCAATTCCAGCCCAGGCTACTTAGTAAGCCTTGGACCCTATCTCAAAACAAAAGGTAAAAAGAATTCTGGTGATATAGGTCAGTGGTAGAATACTTGTTTAAAATTTAAAATAAATATGGCTGGACACAGCAGGAGACCGCCTCACATAGATGTGTTAGCCTTCTACATTTGTATTTCTCCCTGAACCCTCTACAAGCCATAAGGTCAATAAGGAAAGAGAACAAAGTCATCCCTAGTCAACATCTCTCACATACAGGAGATTAAAAAGAAAAAACAAAAAAACTATGAACTTGGACCCAGAAGTGAACAATCTTGGTTTGGAGCTCAAGGGAATAACTGAGGTGGATTGTCATTTAGGTAAGAGTTTCATTTTTAAACATTATTAATGCCATGAGCACACAGAGTTCAGGCCCATGAGGCAGAGTCGGGGTTCCTTCCTGTAAGTGTCAGAGAAAGCAGGGGACTTCATGTAGTCAGGCTGTCTTCAGGTTCATGGNAGCATAGGGAGGGAAGGGAAATCCACAGCAGGAAGTGGTGAAGGAGGGACATATTTAGTTACAGCACACCCACTAAAAGCGTGGGAAGTGTTGCTACCCTCTACTGTCCCAGAGTCTAGCAACCTGAGCCTGTGAACTTCCTTGGTGTCTGCCATTTCTCTGGAATCTGGGCACCTGGGAGTCTGCTGAGGGGGTCAGGGATTCCCAGACAGGCTCTCAGAAGTCAACTTGCCACTTCCTCTATAGCAGCTAGGAAAAAAAGGGGGTGCGGAGGGCTGCAGGCTAGCATGGTCTAGGCAACAATCTGGGTCTGGACTCTAACAGGAAATGGGAAGATAAACTGAGATCTGAAGAACCAGGCAGAGACAAGGGAGGAGGAGAGTGTATCAGAGTCCTGGTGACATGAAATTTGGACATGAGTTGATGCCTGTCCTAGAAGAGAAGTACCATCCGTAACAAATAAATACTAAGAATAGGTCTGAGGCCAGATAACTGGGCCCCTGCACCTGAGAACTTAAAAGTAGTGGACTTGGTAAGTCCCTGGGCCTGAAAGAAGCCACATGGACCCTGCTGCTGAAGACAAGAATCACTACAAAGAGGGAGCGAAGCCACTGGATGCTGGTGAGGTTTCAGAGGCTGAGGTCAACAGTGCAACAGAGGGATTTGGCATACTAGCATGCTAGAACAATGAAAAGCCCCAAATCCTGATGTTAAATTCCATTGCACCAATAGAAAAGGACACTGTTGAACTAGAAAGCAAACACACCACCCGAAACCGCTAACCTGTGCTCCACAGAACTAAATGTAACTGCTAGGAAAGAACAAAACAAAACAAACACAACAACAACACAACCCTTTATTTTATCCTTATCTGAAACAGTATCCAATAGGCACAGCTTCTATAAGAAAATGGAAAGTATTTAATGAAAATATTATACACACACACACACACACACACACACACACACACACACCTGTAAAGAGAGAGAAAATGAAATAATGAACACAATTATACAAGCCAATGCCAATGAGAAAGAGAACCACAGACCTAAGGGCCATGGAGAAGACTGGTGGGGACCGGAGAGATGTGAGATGACAGCTCACCAAATTCAGGAGAGAAAGTGAGAAAAACAATCAAACTAAACAATAAATCTAAATCATTTCAGAAGTTACAAGGAGTCCACGGAAGAACAGATGGCTGAAAGTACTGCAAGGGGAAAAGATGGAGTGAAATGTATCAAGAGAAAAAGTATTAAATAAGGGGTGAGTTTTAAAAAGGATTAGAGAGTTACACAGGAGGCAGGCAAACCCAGGTACAACTAGAACGTCTAACACACAACAATAAAACAATGTCACGGAACTAATCATTAAAAATGTAATCCCAGAAATTTTTCCTGAAATTCAGTATCATCTACCAACTGACTTTCAACTCAAGTGCTAAAGTCATTTAATAGAAAGGGGACAGTCCTTTTTTAACAAGTGGTAATGAAGTGATTGGAGATCGCGGAAGGGCCAGGGGCCAGGAGAGATCCTTAATCCTTACCTCATGCCACATAGAGAAATTAACTCAAGATGTGACCTTCTGGACAGATGGAGTTAAAGTATCCTCCCCTCTCCATCCAGCAAAGCACACCTGGATAGAAGCACACCTGCATAGACATGATCCTTGGGCAAGATAAACGTAGACAGACTTTGAAAGGTAGGAAGAAAATAGCAGGTCAGCTATGGAACCTTGAAGCCAAGGAGCAGCACAATAAGAACACTTCCTTTTCTGAGTTTTATTTTATGCCTCATATATCCAGACTTGGCTTAGAACTCGTAAATACCAATAGGCACAGACTTCAAAAAGCCCTGGTGAAAGGACTAGGGAACGTAAGCCTAGCAAACCATATGATATACGGGCAGCAATCGTTACACTACTGCCAAACTCAATAGAAAACAAAACAAAACAAAATGGTCCTATTTCTACTCACACCAGCGCAGGCTGAGGAAGGAGCCTAGACCTCTATCGTCCCTGCCTATAAGAGGCAACCCAAAGCCCCAGTTGGAATAGGATAAGAGACAACTGAATAGAAGCAAAGGCTTCCATCCCCACCCTGAAGTAACCAGACCATAAGCCATGCAATAACAGCTCACACGGAGAGACTAGACTGNGAGTTTTACCAACAGTTAATGAAGCACTCCTCCCCATCTCACTAAAATGAGCACTAGTGGAAAATCAGGAATTATACTACCAGCCAGTGGTAATCAGGTCCGCCTTGATGTTCATGGCAGTCACATGGGAGCAGTGGAGACCTGCTGGGGAGCTGGTACACCCCACTTAGGCCAGCAATAATGAAGGGGCTCTTCCACTGATGCCCACAGCAGCCAAGCCAGAACCTATTTCCCCACCTCACCTGGGGCTAACAAGGCAGTTCTCCACTTTCCTCCTTGAGTATATCACAGCAGACAAGCCAAAGCAGAAGATTTAAACGAGACTCAGAGGCTCAGGATATCATTTCAAAGTAGCTAGGTTTCAATTTTAAAAAAATTACTTGTCCCACCAAGAACCAGGAAATCAACCTGAACAAGAAAAACAACCAATGGGCACCAAGAAAACGGATGTTAAGCCTATCTAACAAAGACTTTAAAACAGCATCCCAGAAATTCTTAACAGACAGTTGGAAAAAAAAAAAACTTGAAGCAAACAAAAAGTAGAAAACCTCGGCAAAGAAATAGAAGACCTGAAGAACCAAGCGAGGACTTTAGAATTGAAAAACAGTAACTAAATTAAAAACTTGACGGATGGGCAGGCTCAACTGCAGAATGGAGCACACAGAGGAAAGAATCAATGAACTAGAAGATAGGAANATAGAAATCACCCAATCTGATCAACAGAGAAAATATACTAAAAAAAAAATCAATAGAGCCCAAGAGCCTTTGGGAGTACAACAAAAGATTCAACATTCATATTCCTGGAGCCTAAGAATGGAAAAGGGAAAAGCAGAACCCCAGAGGTACTCAAAAGACACAAAAGATGAAATAGTTCCAAATTTTGCAAAAGACATTAACCTACAGATTCAAGAAGTTGAGCAAACCCCAAACAGGATAAATTTGAAGAAGTCCACATCAAAATACATTGTACTCAAACTTCTGAAATATAAAGACAAAAAACCCTTGAAACCAGCNAGAGAGAAACAACATCTTACCTATAGGAAGAAAAGAATTCGAGTGACAGTAGATTTCTCATCAGAAACCATGGATTCAGAAGAGGCACACGTTTTTTTCAAGTGCTGAAAAAAAAAGAACTGTCAACCCAGAATTCTAGACCCAGTGAAAATATCCTTCAGGAATGAAGGGAACATCAAGACATTCTTGGATGAAGGAAATTAAAGAGAATCTGTCACCCGCAGATCTCTTCCAAAAGAATAGCTAAAGAAAGCCTTCCACACAGAGACAATTTATGAAAGAATATAGAATACCAGAAAGGAAGAAAGAATAATAAGAGAAAAATGATTAAATTTAACAGTTTCCTTCTCTTCCATTTTCTAAGCTGTGTTTGACAGCTGAAATAAAAATTCAAACATATTCTGCTGAGATTCTAAACTTATGCAGAGGAAAAATTTAAGACTACTATATTATAAATGAGAGGTATATATAGAGAAATTTTATACTGTACTCAAACTGGCAGAAGGAGTAAACTGGGTTAAGTTATATAATAAAATAGCTAAAGCAATTACCATATACAACAGACACTTGAAAGTACTATAGATAAATCAAATTGGGCTTTTAAATACATTCAAGTAACCTCCAAGAAAAGCAGGAAAAACAAACTAGAGAAATAAAAAACATAGAGAACAGAAACAAAAATTAGGATTTTAAACTTAAGCTGTACTCTCACCAACAATTACATTAAATGTAAATGTTATAATGCCAAATAAAAGAATTTTCAGTGGATTAAACCATGACCCAACTACATGCTGTCTATAAAAACTCACTTTAAATATAACTATACAACTAGCCTGAAAATGGAAGGTAAAAAAGATCAATTATGCAAATATTAATTAAAAACAGTAAAGATGTTATTACAAGGTAAGATAGACGTCAAATCAAGGAAAATTACCGGGTCAGAGAAAGGCATAACACGATGATAAAAAGGCTGTTGCACCAAAAGAACAAACCATAAATGTGTTCATATCTAATAGCAATTGACAAACGTGAAAGTAACAACTTACAGTATGAAAGGAAAGGTAGATTAGACCCAAAGTTACATTTAGAGACTTGAGCATCCTTTTCTCAACATGTGACAGATCCAAACATAAATAACACCCACACAGAAGACCAACCAACAGGATGGAACTGGCCTTCACACAACACTCCACCCAGCAACAGCAGAACACATGCTCTTCCCAACTCCCATAAAACATCTATCCTGGCCTANATCCTGGGCCATGGAACAAAACCTAGAAACTTAAAGGAAAAGTAAAATTATAGAATGTGGTTACTGACCACAAAGTAATAAAAGTAGGAGTTGACAAGAGAAAGACAAAGGGAAATCTGCAAACACTGGAAACTATCCCCATATCATCTCAACAATCCATGAATCAAAGAATATATACCAAAGGAATTTTTTTTTAAGTAAAACTAAACAAAAATTAAAATGTATCCCATGAAAACCCATGGGAGAAACAGGCAGTGCAAAGTGAGAAACTTTCAGCACTAAATGTTTGTATTAGAAAAGCAGGTGGCTGGACAGATGGCTCAGGAGTTAAGAGCACTTATTGNTCTTGCAGAGGACCCAGATTCTGTTCCCAGTACCCATATGGCAGCTCACAATCACCCCTAACTTCAGTTTCAAGGGATATGATGCTCCCTTCTGACTTCTGAGGGTACCAGGAGTGCACATACTGTGCATACGTACACACAGGCAAAAGCATTCATGAACATAAATGAANCTAAAAGAAATTTTTGCAAGAAAANCTGGAAAATCAAATCAATATACACTCCTACCACAAGAAAACCAAAAAAGAACAAAGCAATAGGAAATAGAGATCAAATTAAATAAAAAACATGAAAATAGGGCCAGCCAACAAGATGTTTCAATGGGTCAAGATACTTGCTGCCCACGTCTAGTGATCTGAATTCAATTCCTAGGACCCACATAAAGGTAGAAAGAAAAAAATCAACCCAACAGAGTTGTTCTCTGACCTCTGTATGCATGTGTACACACAAACACAAAAATAAATTTTAAAATAAAACTCATGAAAACAGAAAAAAAATCAACAANACAATCCAACTTTTTAAATTTCAATAAAATTAACAAATGTGGCAAGACTAAGAAAAAGGAGATGACAATACACGCCAATCAAAGGCATGAGGTAGGAGCCTGAAGACATCACAAGNATAACAAGGGACCAACTATGGCCTACTATACACACATAAAACTGGCAATGTCAATGATATGTAAATGTCCTCAAAAGTAGAAAGTAGTAAGTCATCCAAAATGATACCAATAACATAACTCTGTAGGTACTAATTTAAAATAACTCAGATGGAAATACTTATTTGGCAATTTCTACCAAATATTAAAAGAACAATTAGTACCCCAAATATTTAAAGGACAATTAGTACCCAGTTTAACATAATTTACTCCGGAACTAGCAGAGGGAATAGTTTCATTAGATCCAAAANGTTCTATGGGTCCATTTTTACTTGGATACCCAAACCAGACAAGGCATTATGAAAAAGAAAACTAACATTGATTGTGGTAGCCCAGGTCTATAATCCCAGTACTGGAAGGCTAAGGTAAGAGAATTGTGAGCTTGAGAAATTGTGGCATTGAATATCATAACCAGGACACGGAAAAATAAGAAATAAGAAGTGAAAAATTAAATTATTCATTTGTGGTTTTTATGTAGAGACTTTGGAAGGAATCTAGAGAGTTCCAGGACAGTCAGGGCTACACAGAGAAACCCTGTCTCAACAAAAAAATAAAAACAAAACAAGAAAATTAAAAAAAGAAAGAACTTAAGCAAATACTTTGTGTGTTTGGTGTGTACACATGCGTGTGTACACATGTGTAAAGGTGTGTGTGTGGAGGCCACNGGTCAGCACTGGGTATCTTCCTCAATCTCCCTTCATTTTATTTGGGGGACACAGAGTCTCTTACTGAACCTAGAGCTTACTAGTGAGCTAGCCTGACTGGCAGCAAACCCCAGGATCATCTCCCACCACTGAGCTTACAGGCTCACCGCTGGACCTGCCGTCTTACATGGCTACCTGGGATCAAAACTAAGGTCCTCATACTTGTGGGACAAACTCTACCAAATTACCCATCTCCCTAGTCCTAAATGAGTAATTTTTTAAAGGAAAATATAATTTACCAAGCTCATTTCAAGAGACAATAAACAAACAGACCAGTATACAAAGAGCTGCCATTATATAAGTCCATGAGATAACTTTACAAAATTCTACCAAACACTTAAAGACTGTGCCACAGTACCAAACAGTAAAACATTCCAATTCTTTTTATGAACTAATAATACTCCACAGGCCAGCTCCTCACTTGAGGACAATTCCCCAGTTCATAGTCTCTTCTTTTATAATGCCCAACACTCCAGGAAAATGTCACTACAATGTTACCTGTACAGTCTGATGTTCCTGTAGAAGGGTATGCCCACCCAGAACATAATATAATGTTTTTAACAGAGTAATGCAGAGAAAAACTCACAGGCAGGAGTCCAAACTCCAGTGACAGATTATCAGAATCATGTACAGATGTTTTTTTAAAGTACCCTACATTTCAAGAAGGGACATATCCAAAGCAATTCCTTATTAACAGCTATTTTAACCAGTGATCAGCAAAAATTTTGTTAGACGTTTTATGCCCTACATGATACTTAGTGACTTGTCAGTGTTTAACTGATATTTCATCATATTTTATGAAACTGTGCAGTTGAGTTAGCATGCAACATGGTAACTTTTTAAAACGATTTTAAATAAGAAAGGCAGTGGATTCCTTGCCTAACATGTGAAAGACCCTAGTTTGATCCCCAACACCAGGAAGATAAAATATAATTAAAAAAATTAATGGCTGTAATTGGAAATCTGATTTTCAGGAATGGAATACTGAAGTTGAGTATGATGTGACTATATGGCATTAATATCCTAACCTTACAATGCAAAACACAGAATGATAAAACCACAGTACACACCTCACTTTAAAGTACCAAGCCAACATCTTAGGAAAAGATTAATGGAATCCAACAGCGCATTTCAAAATAAGTATAACTGGCTGGGCAGTGGTGGTGCATGCCTGTAATCCCAGCACTCAGGAGGCAGAGGCAGGCGGATCTCAGTGAGTGTGAGGCCACCTGGTCTACAGAGTGAGTTCCAGGACAGCTGGGCTACACAGAGAAACCCTGTCTCGAAAAACAAAACAAACCAAACAAACAAACAAAATCAGCAAAAAAATCATGATCAAAATAAGTATAACTGTCTTAATCTGCATCATTACACCAGGTTTCACCTGTGTGACTTTCATACTTGGTGAGAGAGAAAAGAGTTCCTCACGGACCTTGGAGTGGCCCCACAGCGGCCTCACTTGCCTAGAGACAAGACAGACTTGCCTAGAGACTTGTGACAGACATCAGTGGGGATGTGCTGGTGCTGTGAGGCACTGCCAGCCACTTCACATAAGTCTCCTCACAAGCTTTTGTCACTCCTGGGGACTTTAATGACCACGTGTCTGGGTGGCAAATGCTCTAAGAAAGTAGCCAGTGTCATTCAAGGGGCCATCATCTTAGCCAAAGCTTTCCATTATCCCTCTATGGAGTGGCTGTGGGGGAAATAAGATTGACCAACTCGTGCAAGATGACAGGCCACTGTGGCTCTGTGCTGGTGTGCCTCATCTCTGCCCCCAGACCCACTGGCATCATCTCTGTTCCTCTGTCCAAGAAGCTGCTAATACTGAGTGGTATTGATGACTGCTACACACCAGCTAGGCTAGTGGTTCTCCATCTTCCTAATGGTAAGGCCCTTTAATCCAGTTTCTCATGTTGTGGGGACCCCCCCATAATATTATTTCGTTGCTACTTCATAACTGTAGTTTTAGTACTGTTATGAATCATAGTCTGAATGCAGGATAACTGATATGTGACCCCAAAGGGGTCAAGACCCCACAAGTTGAGAACCACTGAGCTAGGGCTGCACTACCACTTTGGCAACTTCTCCAAGGCCACCTTTGATGCCATCTCCAAGACTGACAGCTACTTGACCCCCAACCTCTGGAAAGAGACCAAGTCTCCCTATCAGGGATTCACTGTCCATCTCTTGAAAATCGACACAAAAGTCTCTATTCAGAGGACCTAGGCTCTATCAGTGGCTACCACATTTTTTCTACATGTCTCAAGCCAGAATTTTTAGCTTAGCACAGATAAAACAAGGCAAAGGTACCCGATAACCTGGATGCTTCCATCAATGCTATCAGACAGATTAAGAGATCTAAACTTGGAAGAGAGATNTACTCACTCACAGAAGTTTTGATAATGTACTAGGGAAAACAAAACAAATAGAAGCAACATTATAACTAATGCCTGATTTGAGGATTCAGAAAAATAGGATAAATAATAAACATATAAACAATTTAAAAATCAATAGCCTAGATTTCTTCTTCTAGCAGAAGTAGTGATAAGTATCAGATTAACCCCAAAAGGGATAATCATGAACACCAGACAGAGAACCAAGTTGGTAGTGAAGACTTGTAATTTTGGCACTCTAAAGACAGAGGTCAGTGTCTGAGCTATATAGTGAGACCCTGTCTCAGGAAGAAAATAAAATATATGTACACACACACACACACACACACACACACACACACACACACACACCAGGCATTCAGATACTAAAAACCCAAGCCAGAGACTGGGAGAAAATACTTATAAAATACCTTTGATAAAAGACCTCTGTGAAAAACATAAAAAGAGGTGCTGGAGAGATAGTTCAGTGGTTAAGAGCACTTACTGCTCTTGCAGAGGGCCTGGGTCAGTAGGCAGCACCCCCATGGCAGCATATGGCCATCTGTAACTCCGGTTACAGGGTTTCTGAAGGCCTCTTCTGACTCCACCGGTACCAAGCGTGTACATGGTACAAGAGTATATACGCAGGCAAAACATCCACACATAAAATAAAAATAAGTAAGTCCCTATGTGTGTGTGTGTGTGCATGTGTGTGTATCCTGAAAATTAAGTTATTAAACAAACCAATTAAACAATAGGCAAAAGACCTGAATAAAAATCTCCCCAAAGAAAATGCACAGATGTCAAGTAAACATAATGAAACATACTCAAAATCATACATCATTAGGAAGTTGCAAAGTTAAATAAACTCTGCTAAGTATTTCATTAGAACAACTAAAATCCAAACCACTGGTAACACCAGATTCAGAACTATGTGAAGCAGAGCGCTTCATTGGTCGCTAATGGGAAAGTACACTAGCACAGTCACACTGAAGACATTTGGCAGTTTCATACAAAACTAAAATAGTCTCACCACATACAACTTCACAATCACACTTAGGTATGCACTCAAGATTACATCAACATGAACCCTGAACATGTAACTACTAACACTGGGAGTAACTGAAATAATCTTTGATAGGTGCATGGACAAGGGTGATATATCCAGACAGTAGAACTTCAGTATAGTAAGAAATAAACTACCAAGCCACAGAATTCCTTAAGTGCACAATGATAAAGTTTGTTTTCTTTCTACCTTTTTTTTAAGCCAACCTGAAAATATGCATGCTATATGATTCCAAGTATGTGACATTCTGATAAAAGGCCTGTGGCTGCCAGCATAGATGGGCCATCTGTGGACAAAATCCTAGTGGGGTCCCTGGGCTCAGTCTCAGGCGTCTCTACAGAGAAGACAGACCCATTTGTAGGCACGGCAAGTGAAACAAGAGTGGGCCAAGATCAAGTTTTCCTCAGAGGAAGCTCAGGGAAACTGGTGGCTACGGAGTTAAAAGCCACCCCCCTCCACCATTCTGTCTTCCCAGACAAACTGTGTGTGACTGATTGCATATGTGGGTGTGCATGGGGTATATAGCTCATGTGGCCTACTTCAGAGCTCAGTGCTGCCTGGCCTTCCATAGGCTCTGCCTCTCTCCCTGGAATGTTTTCTTTCACTCTAACATCTGTCCTTGAGGACCACATCTGTCACCTGCAACTTTCTTCTTACTACATGGTTTATTCACTGTGCTTTCACTGCATGCTCCTTTCTGGTTTCACACACACAGGAATGAGCAAAGGAAAAGAGCAAGTCGCACAAGGGGGGGAGGGGTTTAGGGCAAGGCTATAGGAGCACATGAGTAGGTAGGTGACAGCTCTGAGATCCTTGTCCTCACCTACTACCTTCAGCACCAGTCCTTACCACTTTTTGTCAAGCAACAAAAGATGAAGATTTTGTGGTCTTTCTGGCTAACCTGGCTACCTTCCACTGTGTTCCCAGCACTCGGACACCGAGTCTGGCATAATGTGAAAACATTTTTTAGAAGGAGGGACAAAGACATTTAACATCTATCCACCTCCAGGGCAATAGAAAGCCAAGAGACATCAAAGGACAGATACTGATAACCAAGAACTTTCTCTCCATCGTGGAGAAAATTCAGAGAAGCAACCTGAATCCCCAACCACTGATACAGAGCAGCAGGAATGGGGGTAGCTGGGCCTGCCATTGGTACAGGAGGATACTCACTGGGAGCTACAGTGGTCTCCCCGGGAGGGCCTGTCAGTGTCACTGGGACATGCACAGTGGTGCTGGGGTCTGAAGGCTGACTGCCCATCCGGGTGACATTACGCTGGTTGTCCGCATCTTCTGGTTGTTCTTCCACTTTTTGGAGACAGGTGCTGGGCAGCATGTGCAGAGGGCCCACACCTGTAACTGCAATGGCCTCCAGATCACAGTGAGGTTCCCTGAAACCAGAATGCTCATTAGTGTGATGCAGTAGGTGAAACCTAGCTCCTTATGGCTATCTCTTTACACAAGGCAAGTAAGTCTTGGCCTGCCACCTCTCCTTGTGTTTTGNNTGGTTCTTGGTTCCTATTATCCTATACACCAACACTGTCATTAGGTCTAAAAGGTGGGTATGGAGCTGACCCATCTGCTTTTAACAGAGCCAGGCACTCCTGGTATTATAGTCTGTATGAGGATCAAAACTTCTTGGAGAATGAAACAGTCTAAAGCAGGCCATTTCCCTAGGACACTCTGCCAGGGATATCCCCACTCCCACCCCATCCCCAGGAAAGGCCCAGCAGAGTTCTACCCACAGAAGACAGTGCTCTGTAGACTGATCTTCAACAACGGCCTCCAGCTGTGCCTAACCTGGTTTCTGCCAGTCAGTGGGCAAGCACAAAGTAGGTGGCTTCAGCCTTGACTCCAGTCTCCAGGTTTCTCAAAGAGTCAGAGCCAAAAAAGCAGGACAGTACTCTCTGGTCCAGTTTTTGTAAAACTCAGCTGGCAACCTTGCTTGTTTCTCCTCTCCCAGCATCCTCCCCTTCATCTACAGTACTCCCCAATTTTCTCTTCTCCTGGGTGCTCTGCTCCTTCCCAGGTCAATGTGTTCCCAATGTCTCCAGTCTCTCCCTAAGTCCTTTGTCCCTCCCTGTGTGCCACTGAGTACACACTGGTTGCCACAAGGGATTTTACCAAAGGGAGAATTGGGAGGGGGGGTAGGAGGGGAGAGTGACAACAGAAGCAGCCTGGCAGAGTCACCCTATACCTTTCCCTATTATTTGCTTAAGGGCTCCTAACCCCCCTCCCCCATACCCTGCCTCTTACATACTTGGGCTGGTGGTTTCGGGTTTCCTTATCCCCTTCCGCCACGTTGCTCTCCTTCTCTGCAGCCTCCCTCTCTGGGGGCTCAAGTGTTGGTGGCCCCTTATGCCTTGCACGGTGCCGGCGTGTGGGATCCTCACTGTTCTCTGCCTCGCGGGAGCCTGTGCGGGGGCCTCGATGTCGTGGGCGTCTCTCGCCCTTGGGTACCAGCACCGGTGCGGTGCCCTCTTTGCCCGAGTCCTGTGCATGCCGGTGGGCACGGTGGCGCCGGGGTTCGCGTTCAGTGGCCTCCTCCTCTGGGGAGCCACGCCGATGGTGACGCCTGTTGCGCTCACAGCGTGCTTGCACTTCAGCCCCTGCAGCCTCCTTGCTGTGACTGCGACGAGGGCGCGGACGTTCCTCCCGGGTCCCCGTTTCGGTGTTTTCGGTCTTTGGACAGTCTGTCCTATCCTGTTCACCACCAGCAGGGGCCGTGGCTGAGCCCTTGTCCCTATCACGGTGCCGGTGGTGCCTGCGTGGAGGGTCTGCACTTTCAGTGGCCTCCGTGCCCTCAGGCTTTGACTTGTTCCCCACAGGTCCCCGCAAGCCATCCCGGCCAGGCTCCACCACTAGGGGCCGGTCCATGTGTGTCTTCATATCTGGCCTCACATGGCGTGTGCTGGCATAACGCAGGCGCTCCTCAGGGTCCATCTCGCTGTACAGTGCCTCACAGCTGGCACGTAGGTTCTGTAGCCTTAGCTGACTGGCCCGCTGCTCCCACACTGAGCGCGCCTTGGCCGAATTCTGCTGCCTGCTGCGGGGAGACTGTCATGAGTGTCAAAGTCCAGCTTATCTCTGCCTCACAGGGAAGCCGTAGATGAACACAAGCGATGGAGGAATGTGGGGACAGGAAAGGAGAGGTAACCAGAGCCTTAAAGACCCCTGCAATGTTGCTGATGGGGGAAGAATGGGGGTGGGGCGGAATTCAGCTCTTCCTGTCAGTGTCCTTCTGGGCGCCACTCTAGCAGGAGGACAATGGCCCAGAGTCTGAAAGGTGCAAGGCTGTGGAGATGCCAGGTACCAGCATGAGTAGGTAAACAGAATTTCAAGGTAAACGGGCAGCTAGGCAGGAAGGCAAAATGGGAAGGGAGACTATCTTGCAAACCGAGAAGAATTGATGGAGGCACCCCTGCAGTCTGCCTTGGGAGCTGGCCCAGGAGCGGCTAGACAAATGAACACTTCTAGAGGCACTTACCCATGGTACCTCCCAAGGGAGGATACGGCCCTGTCATGAGCAAACAGAGCTTCTGTTGCATTCTGAAGCATTTAGGCAGCCCCCACTATTTGGCTCAACCAATTACCAGAAGCCAAAGTCATGTCTGGAGCTGAGGAAACCCTGTTTCACGGCCACCAGTACCCTCTTCTCTCTTGGCTCTGTGGGGGAACCTCACACTCCACTGAGACGAGAGCTGGGCTTACCCTTGAAATCCTCCAGCAAGAGGGGTGGGCAGCAGTCTAGTTCAGTTCTCACTGAACAATAAAGGCCTCACCTTCATTCAAATCTTACTGCCCAGACATCTTCTGTTCCCATATCCTAAACAGGGAGCTCTTTTCCAGTTTGGGTTCTTTACTGAATAAAACCAGCAGAGGATGTGGACCCAGCCACGCCTCTGCCAAGTAGAACCCTCATTTGAGGTTATAGCCTCATCCTTCGGTTTCTGGAGGCTTCTGGAAAACCCCGGCAATNTCTGTGGTATCACTAACAATTGACAGTGACAGCATCAGTGCTCTGGGTTCCATACCCACCTCATATGGCCTTTATGACCACCTCGAGAACAGGTGCTTTTCCTGTGCCCATTTCAAAGGATGAACACTGAGCCTAGAAAGAGGGCATGACCTACTCGGGGTCCAGAGTTAGTCTTTGATGGAGTTAGGTTCACATGCATACAGGGCAGGAGGGAAGAAGTGCTTGAAGAACACACAAGCTCTCAGTCAGACCCCAACTGCCTCAAAACACAGGTACAAACTGCACCCCAGGGAACAGCCCATTCACTGGATAGACTGTTCAGTGAAAGGACAGCAAATCTTATTCTTTCTCTCGTGTAAGGAGACAGCCCCAGGCAAGTCTGAAAGCTAATAAAGAACAGAATCTGTGCCTCCTCCCCTAGGAGCTCAGGTGAGGCTGATAGGGCAACAAGAAGCAGCTGCTACTTGTCCTCGCCGGGGCATCACAACCATGGTATCTCTGCTCCAAGAATGCCCTGTGATACCCATAGAGCTTCTTTGTCCCTGTAGGGCCATCTTTGCACAATGCTGGAAAGCAAGAAAAGGAAGAGGGCCTGAAGATATGCACCCATCTTCAGAATCCTGGGAGGGTTGATGTCTGGTCACTACCTGGGCCTCTCAGTCAGTCCAAAACACCAAGATGAGCCTGGTTTCTGAGTCCTCGGATCAGCAGAGAGCTGGCTGGCTCAAACGAGCCTTTGGGCTAGGGCCAGCGTCACAGTTCTCTGTTATGAAAGACGGGCAATGAATACAGCGAGTGTATGCACAGGCCTGAAACTCCAGCTCTGTGGTATAGGCAGGACTGGGCTCACTTAGCCCTAGCCTAGCCCCAGGTATGACCCTCTCTAAGGAACCACCTCAAGTACAGAAAGAATACAGGTTGCCATGGAACTGAAGGGTATCATCAGGCTTGCAGGGGCCCCTCAAAACATAGAACAATACCGACTAGCTGGGCAAGGGTCACCCACTCAACTCTGCTAGCTGCTACAGCCCCTCAGCACATTGCTCTGGGACCTAATAACACCACTGTTTTTATCTGATTATAAACCCGTAGAGACCACTGGGCTCCTCCAAGACAGATTCCCAAGTCTCATTCTACACATCTGAGCCATCCTGTCCCTGCCCTGGTCACTCTCTACAGCTTTTCTTTGACCACTGCCCATTGCAGCTAGGACAGACAGCTCACTCTGTTCCTCTTTAACAACTTCACTAGCAATTCAAGATCCTCTCTTGAAAGGCNAACTCCTTGCTGACCTATATTACTATATGGCTGGCAACACTACTCAGGCAGAACCCACATTGAACAGGGCTAAGGAGCCATGGGGAACAGCTGCCCTCATCTCTTATACACATCTAGATGTGTATAAGAGACAGATATTACTATATGGCTGGCAACACTACTCAGGCAGAACCCACATTGAACAGGGCTAAGGAGCCATGGGGAACAGCTGCCCTCATGATGTCCTGTCCCAGCTTATAAATGCTATCCAGCCATATGTGGAAGGTGAGAGGCTCTCAGCTAAGGCACTGTGGACAACTCAAGGCTCAGAAAGGAATCTTGAGTGTCTGTGGTCCTGCTGTGAGGTCTCTAGGCAGAGCTGGCAGGTCACCTGATGCTACGGAAGGGTGAGGCATCCCGGTGTGTACCACTGATACCTCATTTCTGCCGTATGGAAGTTACCGAGGACCCAACAGGCTTTCTCGGTCTGTCAGGCATCAGGGCCCCAACACTCGGCTGCATCTCACACTTGTGAGAAGACTCAAATTGCGTTGTGCTATTTTCAAGGAGGCACACAAAGCAGCCACAAGACACAGAGGGAGACCTGACTATCCACACAGAGGGCCCAACTACAAACGTTCCTTCTCTAACATGAAGAGTCACTGGCAGAAGACAAACCAGCACCTCCCCTGGGAGCTTGGATGAAGCCAGGAGGGAAACAGGGAACAGTCACTTAAAGGTCCTGGCCCCATCCTTGAGGGAAGAATCAGGTTCACATCTCCCAGGAAGAGCTACTCAGGCCAACTAGCCAGGCTAGTGTCACCACCAGGAAGGCCAGCTTGGTCTGCTACCAGCCTTACTATCCTCCCCTGTGAGCAGAATGTGGGTCCCCATTTTGCTCCCAGGCCCTCAGCTCCCATCCCTGGATTTTTAGTACTCCAGTAGCCTATGTACTACAAGGCCTATAGCAGCTTTATTCANGCTAAAACAAGGCTGCCTCAGAATAACTGACATACCCCCTCAAAGTAAGGAAGGGCTAGGAGGAGCCAAGGAATGTCCCCAAGAACCCTCTCTGCCACCCCTGTGCACAGGACTTCATGAAAAGCACAGAAGACCTGAGTCTACAGAGCTCCACCCTATCCAAGAAGTAGATACATACAAGGTACTAGAGTGACTGCACACAGACAGACAGCAGACAAAAGGACAGAGACCAGAAGGGAGAGGAGGGCCAAGCTCAGAAAGATCTGAGCCTGTGAGGAGGACTCGGGGACAACAGGGAACATGCCCACTATTCCCACAGAAGGCTGGGCTGGAGCTGCCCATGAAGCAAATGACTGGGGGAAAGCAGTCAGGTGTGGAGGGAAGGTGTGTGCACATAGTTATCATGGAGCCACAGATGGAGAATCGTAGCAGAACCACTCACGGTGAGTTTACGCTGGAGACAGATGAGCTGCGAGATACAGTACCTCGAGTTTGCTTTACAAAACTGCACATGCAAGAAACAAAACATAAACAGGAGTGAGAAAACCAGAGAACGTTCTGAGACACAAGTGACACTTGGGCACCACATCAGCGCGGGTGCAGGCCACAGTGCGCATCTGGCAGAAGGCTGGAGATGCATCCACCAGACAGGCACTGGCCAAGACCAGGGCTAAAGAGAAGCTGAGAACCAATTCTACATGTGCAGAAAAGTGAGGCTAAAGTGAACCAGGAACCCTACATGGCTGGAAGACAAGACACAGTTCTCTCCAAGACCATCCATCACCACAGCCTGGCCCACACTGCCATAAGGAGGAATGGTCTGGAGGAGTTATAGCCACCTTTATAGTAATTCCAACAGTCTCCCACACCCAGAGACCCAGGCAGGCTGACCTAAAGCTGTGGGCCTTGGATGAGCACATGGCAAATACAGGAGGTAAGAGCACCCTTACCATGTGGAGCTATCCAGGCCCTGGCACCTACCCCACCTACCTTCCCCAAAAGCACCTGGTCTTTGCTCCCAGACTGAAGTACCATGGCTTCCAAGTCACAATGACCCCTAGGAAAGAATCAGGCTATGTCACCAACCCATCTTCCATGTAACTATTGCAGCCATTTCCAAGTGATGTGTAGTTTTTCCAAAAACAATAGAGAAAGCAAAAATCTTTTTACAGTCATTTCCTTTTACACTGGCTTCACAGGGATGGCCAGGGAGGTTTCCAGTGTCCTTTTCTAAAGGCCAAGAGCTTTACACACTGTACACTGAAAACAGTTCACCTTCACAAAGGCCCCAGTGTGAGCAAGCATGTAAGTATATTATTCCAATGCTGCTGAGAGAGTGGCTGTGAGTGTGGGATTGGGAGCATGAACACAGGACTTGTGATTGTGAGGTTTTTGAGTGCATGAATGTGTCAATGTGTATGAGAACATGTAATATTGTGAATGTGAGACTATGCAAGGCATGAGTGGGATTCTGTGTGTGTGTGTGTGTGTGTGTGTGTGTGTGTGTGTGTGACTAGGCAAGGATGAGAAGTCACAGCATAGAGCAAGAAGATACCCCACACTCAGTGGCCTACTCCTTAGGAGCTTCCACAGGAGTTACACAGGA
>LZPO01087373.1:127808-140208 GCA_001675575.1 Neotoma lepida | reverse complement strand
TGGTGGTTTGGGAGGAGGGAGGAGAGGGGTATCTGAGGTTGGTATGTAAAAGCAGTGGAAGATCTTTTTAATTTAAAAAAAAACAATGTTTGCAATCTGATCCATAAATTCTTTTACAATTTTTGTTATTAGGTTCCTATGTTTTATCTTTTGTTAAAATGGCATAATTTCTTTAATATGGTACTTTCAAGTTGATTGTTGCTATATTATAAAGGGAAATTAGGTTATTTTACAGTAATGATTAACTCAAAAAGATTGCTATTTTTGTTGTTCTCATACTTGATGGATGTCATTAGGATTTCTGTGTATGTAACTATGTTACCTGTGAATAATTTTTTTCTTACATTTCTGAACTCCTTCCTATCTTTATAATCATTTTCTTCTTGTTGCAGTGGTTAGATGCTCCATAGCAAAGATGGATAGAATTTGTTTCTTAATTTATCCTTCTTATTTAGGTGACAAATTCTGATTTATAGTGTACTAAAAGTTTCTTTCCACAAGAAGAAATCAGAAATGGACATTATTTTTGACAAAATATTTTCCTGTGTGTACATTTATATGATCATTTAATCTGTTAGAATGATTACCAACATTGCCAAAGTTTTAAGGGTTATATTCTAAATGACAGAATTAGAAATCAAATTTCTTCAAAGTATCATGAATACATTAATGAGTGATGTCATCATATTTTTATTAAATAAGAAATTCCTAGAGAATATTTTGATTTATATGATAGTTAAGATTTATGTCCTTTCTTTCAGGTCCTTAGTCATCATTCATAACTCCATTTCTGTTATTGACTTATTTCCCTACATGAGTATATATGATGCTTTGAGCACTTAAACAATAAGGGCAGGGAATATCAAGTCACATTTAATACCAAAGATTTGCTTTCCTAATGAGTAATATCAAGATATTTGTATTTTTTAAATTACCTATATAATGAAATTTTTAATTATATATTTAAACTCATTTTTTCCTTAACGATTAGGAATCTTATATGTTAGGAGAAACTAATTTGCTAGCTATTAATTAAGTAGAATCAATAGATGATACATTTTACAAACTTATTTAATATAGGAAGAAGTTGAATTTTTTCTAACATCTCTATATTTTGTGAATATTAAATTGATGATCAAATGGATACAAGTGTGTTAAAAATGCTTGGTTAAGTTAGTACAGTGTTATATTTAGAAAGTAAATTGAAAAGCCGTTAATTGTGCATGATCATGAAACTAAACCACATGTGTCTCCCTCTAAAGATTTAAGGTTTTTTTAACAACCCACCTTGAAATGGGATATTTTTAATAGTGTATGTTTTCATTTTCATTTTATTTTTAAAGTACCTAAGAGCTATCATCAGTAGGTTATCTTGAATAGACTACGAAGTCAATTCTTCCATATTCACTACCACAAATTTAATGATACACCTTCATAATAGAAATTTATTAAATTCAGAAGCTGTGCTTTTGGTAGACTTTGATATCTATAATTCTATCAGTCTTCTTGCACACTAAGGGATGGATAAAATATGAATCATAGTCCTAAAATTCAATGGTATATATTCAAGACTCAAGCTTTTAAAGTGGATTTAAAATTCAATTCATTTTCCTGTGCTTCCATACAACAATAGGGTTCATTTGTATTTGAAATCTGCTAGCATGATATTCTGGTACTAAGGTAAGATGCCTCTGGAGATTGATCCTCAGAGGGGAGCTTTGCCCTTTCATCACTAGCAACTAGAATCTTTCTGCAAAGTTAAACACAAAAGCTAGAGGAAAAGAAAACAGATCATTAAGATGGTTGAAAAGTTCCATTCAGTAAAGATTTTTGTCTCTTCAGAAACTTCAAAGGATAACTTTGCATGATTTTTAGAAATATATGACACTTAAGATGTATTTTTAATTAAAGAATGGAACTATACAAAGCAAAGAATTTCATAATTAATTTAAGTTCAAGAAAGGAGAAGAAACAACTTACAATCTAAAAACAATGAGAAAAATAAAGACAAGTCTATTTTAAAATAAACATTACAGAAACTAAAATGAATTTAATCAAGAATACGCTTCACTGATGGGTAGAAGACTAAGTATATAATGACTCTATATAGAGCTAAGTGTTGCCTCTGAAAAATATTATCCGTGATATTTTTTCTTTAAAAAATTTAATCATTTCAGTTAAGATCTTTAAAACTTCAAAAGTACACAAGATATTATAATGGATTAATCCATCTTTATTAGAGGGTGCCACACACAGTCAACAGACTATAGGACATTAACCTTGACTATAATTTAGACAAAGGTACATCTGTACAATTGGAATGAGGTAATAGCCAGTATTTTGCTTCTGTAATAACATGCTCTGTAGAAAACATCATATATGTGTAGTTAAAGAGGTGGAACATTGACTTATGAAATTCTAACATCCATTTCCTCCCTCACCTCCCCCCATGTCCATCTCTCACTCCTCAAATTGATGACCACTTTTATTATTATTGTTGTTACAGACACATACATAACTATATTAATACAATATTTTGAGTCCATTTAGTGTGGTTTATGTGTATATGATTTCAAAGCTAACAACTTTGTATTAATTAACAAATTAGGGAATCCATCCCTTGAAAAAACTAACCTCTCTCTCTCTCTCTCTCTCTCTCTCTCTCTCTCTCTCTCTCTCTCTCTCTGTGTGTGTGTGTGTGTGTGTGTGTGTGTGTGTATGCACAGCAGCCATTAGTTGCCTGTAGTCCTTTGTCTAGGAGTAGGCACCTGTGAGATTTCCCCCTTTTGAGATTTTATCTTACTCTAGTCAGAATGGTTAATCAGCAAAACAACTAACAGTAAATGCTGGTGAATGTATGGGGGGGGGACTCTCATCTACTGTTGATGGGAATACAAGTTTTTGCAATCACTCTGGAAATTAGTGTGGATAATTCTCAAGGATCTAAAAGCAAATTATCCATGTGATACAGCTATACCACTCCTTGGCACGTTACCAAAATACTCAACATTGTACTCCACAGATACTTGCTTAATAATGTTCACTGTAGCTCTATTCATAATAGCTGAGAAACGGAGACAAACTAAATGTTCTTCAGCTGATGAATGAATAATGATAAATGTAGTGCACATACACATCAAAACACTAATTCAGATAAAAAGAAAAGAAAAAATCATGAAATTATCAGGTAAATGGATAAAACTAGAAAAGATTATATTGAGTTATATAACCCAGACAGACAAACACAAACTCCACATATCCTCTCACAAGTTTTCTCTGTGTTTTCTAGCTTATAATCTTCAGGTGCAAGTACATAACCTTGAGTAACCACAGAAAACAGGAAAGTAAAAAAGGATCACAACATTGGGTCTAGACAAGGGAATAAGAGGGTACAGGTCATAATGCAAAGGTCAGTGATCCTGAGAAACTGAGGTCCTACAACTCTTGCATCTAGGGGTCAGAGAATTTCACAGAAGAAGGGATGGAAAAATTTTAAAAGTCATAGGACCAGGAATTCTGCTGTGAGATTGTGCCTCCTAGAAATGATAGGGAAGCTACACACAGTGCCTCAACAACATGACTGCTTAAAGAAGACCTTGAGCAAGTTTTATCAATCTCAACTAACATGGGAATTTAATGGTTTAGTAACAGGAACACAAATTCCAAAGGATCCCTATAAAAATTAAATCAGTAAGGAAATAATAATTACTTTTCTAAATACTCTGTTTATTTTTATTGAAAATATATGGTATTATTATTTATTTATTTTGAGATAGGAAGATGGAATCCAGAATTCTGAGCATACTGGAAAGACTTTCTTCCACTGAGCTCCATTTCTATCCTTTAGGATTGAAAAATACAGAACAGAGTGACCCAGTTCAACAAGCACCTGACAATTCCTGAATAATGAGGCTATAAATTTAGGTAATGCAGGACTACTTTGTGGCCCTCAGACAACTATCATAAAAATGAATATGGATTAATTTCTCCCTTGTTGAAAATAGCAAATAATAGGACTGTAAAGATTTCTTAGTGATTAAGCACATGCTTAATCTTTAATAACCAAAGATGACACAAGATGGTGCAGTAGAGTCCCAGGTAAACATTACATCATGCATCATTTTTGACGGCCAGAAAAGCATACTTATACCATGCTTTGTTAGAAACAATAGTTGCATATCCCCTGAAGATTCAGAGGGACATATTTAAGACATTTTGATATATATAATGAATCACACTGAATATAATTTTAAGTACAATGTGTGCTGCCCTGTACACAATTGGCATTACATACTATCTCATGAAAATCCACTGAAATGTATTAAAATGATCTTATTTGACAATAGTTACTAAGTGAAAAGGGCACTGCACACTTATAAAATTTTATCTTATTGCAGTGCCAACAAAGCAATATCAAATTTTCAGTTCCTATTGGAACATTAATTTAAAAAATTATGCTTCATTTTTCTTCACAGAACTAAATTCACAGCAGCATTTATGCAGGCCTCTCAGACAAAAAAAAGAACATGTTCATTTGTAACTGTCAAATTAATTGCAAATTATTTTTCATTAAACTGAAAATGAAAGAACCTCATAATGACAATGAAATTTTGCTACATAACAAAGTCATGGTGAAAAGAGGGAAAAGGAAAATAATTGAACAACATGCCACATTCTGAAGTATTTAGGAAAGAAATGGATAGACTAGTTGCTAGAGTATTAGGGGGAAATCATTAATACCCCACAAATAAATCACTATATGTAGAAAAAATTATAAATTATTAATGTTAGCTCATCAAAATAAGTCTTACATTTCCAACACAATGTTTGCTTCTATATGATAAAAACAATCCTTTTAAGTCAATAAGAAACAATGTATAAAATATTGATTATTCTTATTTTAGTTAAAAAATTTTATATTTCATCATATAAGAAAATCACTATGATATAGTGATAGTCACCCACACTAATTCATTCAACTTTTCAGTAGACATAAGCTCATTCACAACATCAACTACTCTACAGAAGAAGCAGTCATTGAATCTAGATGATTATCTTCACAACAGCTTTTGTTATTGGAAAATGTTTAAATCAGCATATATTATGTACTGTGTTTTACCATAGTAAAATATGTAATACCTCAAACATCAATGCATTTAAAAAATATTTGTCTTTAATTTGCATGATATGTCTAGTTTGGTATAGTTACCTATTTGTATTTGTAACAGTTGCTGAAAATGTAGCCAATAATCAAAACAATTATCTTTAACTTGTGGCCAGATATTCAAGCCCAATGGAAACACAAAACGGCTCTTTGAACTCAGAATGCAGAAAGTAGTACTATTTGATTAATATCATTAGTTACTACCTTAGAACCTAATGATCAAGCACACAGAAATTTAATCAATGACCATTGTAAGGCAATTGAGATAAGTAACATAAGCAGAGCAGTAGAAGAAAAATCCTACATAAAGTCCTCAATTGTAGTTCCTTTCCACATCTGAAAATCATTTGTATTATTGGCTTGGTATATATTCTTTGTAGTATAGGTATGATAGACACACATGGAAAGTTAAGAAGAAAATGGAAATTTGAACACTTTAAGCACAATTGACTAGGCGGTAAAGCCTTCCTATCTATAGACTCAGATGGTTGCTCTCAATCAGAAATTAGACAACAGAAATGTACTTTAGATAAAACAAGATAAGCCATTATATTTTGTTTCAAATTTATAAAATATTTATACTTCATATTTTGTAATATTAAGATTTTTGTTTCAAATTAAATTATGTTTGAGATCAGTATTAGAGATTATTTTCATTCTGAAGTACAGACATTTGATGTATTTGTGCCATCATTGCTAAATACAATAACTTTCCTCTTCTCTTTCATGTTTGTATTTTTTAACATATCTGCAGTTATGTTTCCTTTGTCCTTCCCAACATAGGAAGTCATTACTATCCATTTAATGTGTATTATTTTTTAAAACATATATTAATATTCTATGTGCATAGATTTTGAATTTATGACAGTGGCATTGCACTTTATGTCATTGCATTTCTTCTTTATATCAGTGATATATTCTTGCAAACAATCCACTATTATATTTTTATTCATCTGAATATTAACAATTGCATAGTACCATATATTTGGAAGTTCAACATTGTATTTATTTACTTGTCAAACAATAAAGAATACAATTTCCTCAAACTTACTAGCTTGAATAAAATCTTTGGACATTTCTCCCTTTACATCGTAATGTAAGAATTTTCAGGAATACCCTCCTTCCCATATACATCAAGAAGTAAGATTCCTAAAACAGATGAGGTATATATACCTAATTTGGCTAATCTCATATTTTCTCCAACATATTTGTAAATATATGTGTATGAAATTTTACAGAATATTAAAAGTAATATTTTAGAAATAAAATTGTTTTAATGTGGTGCTTGGAAACATTGTCTCCATCTGTTTTTTCACTCTGTTTCTATAGAAAAACAGTTTCTATAATAAAAATTCCTTACTTAGACACTTCTTTAGGTTCTTCATCTTTAAAACACAACCATATCCATCAGGCAGAGTGGTCAAGAGGATAAAAAGGAATGTTTATAAGAGCCATAAATGTTGTTATCGTTACAATACCTACATATTGAGATAGTAATTATGATGCTGATTATGGTCTTATATTTCTGTTCTAATTTTCAAATTTTTCTAGCCACAAAAATACCCTGTCATCTATGGACTTTTTTCTTCTTTATACTCTTTGAACTAAGATAAAGCTTCTTAAGATCAAATAACACATTATTCTGTGTCTATAGGACTCTATTAACAACGTCTCACTATAGGGATGAGATTAGGAGTAACTTCTCCAAGAATAACGCATCATATAGATTCTAAATTCTTCTTCTAGTAACATAGAAAAATAAGATGACCTATAAAGTAAGAAGAACCACTAACATGACTGAGGTGTATTGTATAAGACTCCCTCAGACTGGAAGAGTGTTAGAAATAAGAAAGTAGTTCTTGTTCTGGAAGAAAGCAAATAACCATATTGTGAACTGATTATTAGGGTAATTAACCAAGAGTGACTTGGGCCCTTTAAATAATGAGTGTTTCTTTGCTGACAACCAGCAGAAATGTGGGAATCAAGTTACATAGTCATAAGAAATAGAATTCTGTCAGCAACCTGAATGACTTGAAAGGGAAAACCAAGTCCTAGATAAGGTCTGCAGCACTGGCAGATACCTAGGCAGCAACTTTTTGGGATCCTGAGCAGGAAAGGATCTGACTGAGTTGATTCTGGTAATTAAAATCAATGTTTATAGTGATTTGTTATGTATAAGCAATATATACAATCTAAGAGTTTAATGAAATAGATATCATATTAAGCTACTTCTCTATTCAAAACCTTTTATTGGCTTCTTTTTAAAGGAAATGTGTGTCCTTAAATCAACCATCCTGTGATAATTTTATAGAATTAAAAACAAAAAAACAAAAAACCGGAAATCAAGAAAACAACCCAATTAAAAATGGGGAACATAACTAAACAGAGTTCTAAAAAGAGGAAACAATTTCCTGAGAAATATTTAAAGAAATGTTCAATATTCTTAGTCATCACAGAAAAATAAATCAAAACTACTTTGAGATTTCATCTTTTACATGTCAGAATGGCCAAGATAAATAAAACAAATGATAGTTCGTGCTGGTGAAGATGTGGGTTAAGAACAACACTCATTCATTGCTGGCAGTGCAAACTTGTACAGGCACCAAGGAAATCAATGTGGTGGTTTCTCAGGAAGCTGGGAATAAATATGCCTTGAGATTCAGCTATGCCACTCTTGGGCATATACTCAACGGACTCTACATCCTACTACAGGGACACTTGCTCATCTGTGTTCACTGTAGTTCTATTCATAATAGCCAGAAATTTGAAAATACTTAGTTGCCTGTCAACAGGTGAATGGAAAAAGAAAATGTAGTACATTTACACAATGGAATCTTTCTCAGCTGTTAAAAACATGAAACCTTTAAATATGCAGAAAACACGGGCTGGAGAGACAGCTCAGCAATTAAGAGCACTGGCTGTTCACCCAAAGGTCCTGAGTTCAATTCCCAGCAACCACATGGTGTCTCACAACCCTCTATAATGAGATCTGGTGTCCTCTTCTGACATAAAGGTATACATGCAGATAGAGCAGTCAAACACAGAATAAATAAATAAATAATGCAGAAAACAATCCCAAAGGACAATATGATATGCATTTGCTAATATGTGAATGCTATCTGTGAAGTCTTCCATAAACAGACTATAATCTGTATAGATTAAGAGACTAGGAGGATGGACCTCCCAAGGAAGAGAAAATAGAATAGATAGAGATGGATGAGGAAGGGAGATAAGAATGGGAGGATAAAATGGAGGAAGAAGTAGTAAAAGAATGACAGCTAAAACTAAGGGCCATTTGAGGGGTTATATGAAAACCTAATATAGTAGAAGATTTTAAAAATATATACATATATGAAATAAATCTAAATTGGAATCACTAAATAATGGGGGAGACAAAATCCCAACTAGATATCTCTCACCACTAAGTGAAGTATGTAGTGCCAGGAATCGGTTACAACTAGTTGAGCTATTGCCCAAAGGGGCCCCATATAAAAGCCCAAGCAACCAAGGCCATTGCCAAGGATACTGGGTGCTCTCCGCAAACTGTTGGTGAGGTCCTAGTGCTAAGGACAACATTTACATAACTCACTAAATACAGAGAAATCAAGCTGAGCTGGTACCTACTCAGAGCCTTCATTCCTATTAACTATTGTTCATGGTACTGGGAGGTACTTTGCACAGTACTAGAGGAGAAAAGAAAACTCCAATCCAGCTACAACTCCTTTAATCTACAACAGTGACATGACTGCGAGATATGCTAGTGTTATGGTGGCACCAAAGTTGTGGGCATAACCAATAACTATCTGCTGGTTGTATTTAAGGTCCACTCCATGAAATGGGACCGAAGCTTACCACTATTTGGGTGGCCAATAACCTGAGACTATGTAGTAATTGGACCTAGGGGGAAAAATAGACTACTGTTCTGCTGAAGGAATATAGCAATAGAATGCCTTATTGTGACATTCTGCTATAATCATAGATCAGTGTCTTGCTCAAGCATCATCAGAGAAGCTTCCTCCTTCAGGATGTGGTAAGTAAAACAGAACTACAAGTAGAAAATGTGCAGAGTGAGACACTTCAGAGCACTCAGTCCTACATGGAATGTTTTCATTAACACAGCCCCCTCTTAGGACTCTAGAAGATATATTGAAGAGGCAGAAATAGTGTAAGAGCCTGAGGGGATGGGCGCCACCAAAGAAACAGAGTTTTTTTCAGGAACTTAGAGCTGATGCACATATGACCTCATTCACATGGTAGCATAAACAGGACTTGCACAAGTCTAACCCAGATGGGGTCCCAGTGCTAATAGGGAAAGTAGACACAAGCCCCCACCCCTAATCCAGATGCTACTGCAAACTGACAGCAAAGGAAAAATTAGTTTTCTCCAGTAGTATCTCATTGGTATACAAACCACACTTAAAGACAGGCCCCATGCCCAGAAGTAAGTGGCCAACACAAAACAGACCCAATGTTACCTTTGGAGGTTTTTTTGTCTCATAATACTTTGTATTGTGATTTTTTCTACTCCTTTACTATATGGATCTTTTGTTTATACACTATGGTTTTCAATATTTTATGGTATTTTTCTCTTTGTGTGTGTCTATATGTGTTTCTATTGCTTTTTCTTTGACTATTTTTTCATTTTGTTTGTTTTTCCTAGTCTTGTTTATTTATTTGTTTATTTTAGTTGCCTGTTTGTTGAGTCCAAAATGTACCTAATTCATTTTCTATCCTAACTTATATTACCAACCGAAAACTATCTTATGATGTCTTTCAAAGTTATACACTTAACAACTCTTAGTGAGTTTCTTTCCTGAAATTCTTAACAAGGATAACTATAACTATCTAATCTTCAACTCCCTTAGAGACCCGAGAAGGAAATATTACCTAGTAAAAGAGGAAGTGCAAACAATCAACTTCCAAAAAATGTGAGTTATGACAGAAATAGCCAGCTGCCTGGACAATCACCTGAGATTTTTCTGCAATGTTACAGTATCATCTTCAGCCTACAGGCTTAGCATATCTGACAGACTCATCTGTGATGCAGGATTTTCTAAAGAGCCTTCCTATGTTGTCTTGGCAAGGAGCAGCGGTCCTTTCTTTTGTGTCCTACTTGTCCATTTTGGACAGCATACTGTTAGCAGTTGATGCAAGGGCACTCTCTTGCCAAGTGGCTAACTTTTGCCACAAAGGAAGTGAGTTTCTTCAATGCAGATCATTTCCTCTGAAGTTCATTCGTGCTGCCACGAGCAGACATGTCTCATAGTCATTAAAAAAAGAAAAAAAATCTGTTATTTAAATATTTTAAATGCCATATTCTGTAAATCTCTGAAGTGTTTGAAGATGACTTGTCTATCTAAAATATATGTCTGCTTGACATTGAAAATGCCTAATATGACTACAAGTTAGATTGTAATAACTACTAACTTATATTTCTTTATATCCTAATTAGTTGGTAATAATAGCTTTCAAGGATTAGTAAATTGCTTTACATTGTTAAATGAACTGTATAGGTACAATACCTCAAACAAGATTAGAAATATATGTACAACATATGCTAGCAAAATCAATCTCAATTTGGTATCAATATGCATAATTTGTATACAATATACTAAAATCCAATCTAATGTAAAATATTTAATACTAGCAGTTGCCTTCTAAAAGCAGTAATCTACCTTTTATCTATATTATATCTATATCTATATTTTCATATCTATATTTTCTTTTTCTTTTCAGAGTAGATTCAATAATCTACTCTTTATTCCATCATTTCTATATCTTTTTCTAGAGTAGATTCAATAATCTATCTTGTTTTCTGCTGAAATTGATATTTTAATTTATTGACACATTTGGTTGATACAACATGCTCAGCTTCTCAAAGGTTTGTTTAACAATATTTGGGCTGAACTGATACTATACGGAATTTATCTTGGCAGCATCTGTATGTTACATAACAGAAAAATAAGTGTAGTTCTATGTGTTAAAATCAAGAAAAAAATTATCAAGCCACAGTATTGTTAAGATGAAAAAAGAAAATAGATATATTTTGGAGTAAAGGTGATAAGCATTGTCATATTTGCTTGGGCTGTATTTGTTTATCACCCAGGAAGTTGCAAACATTTTTGAAGAGAAGGGAAAAGAGAGCTGAAGTCCAGTTCTGAACACCAATGGCGGTCTTGAAGTCCAACACTTCTTAGCAAGTGGGCTTCTCCACTAATTCTGCACATTTTTTTCTGAAATGTCTGCTTCCTCTTTCTTATTGTTCTTGTTTTTCCACATAATTCATAGCAACCTGAACAGCTTAAAACAGTGTAAAGAAAGAATTACTGTTTCATACACATCAGTTAAAATGAATACATATTCCATTTCTGCTAATTCTTGTAATGAAGACATCTAACATACAAATAGTTTATAATGGGAACTAGTTAATAATCTATCTCTTATCTACATTTTTTTTCAAACAAGAACCTTAAATCTAATCTCCTTTGTTTACCATTTTTCCTGACCATTAACAATAACAACTTGTAATCAACCATTTTAAACAATTCAAAACCCATTGAAAAGCCAAAATCCACCTACCTCACCTCTTGGGAATGTTGATGTTGTATTCTTAGAGTTACTTCCTGTTGTCTGGGAGTAAAGGCATCTTTAGGGGATCCTGAAAAGAAAAATTTTGGGTTAATTGTCAAGTCTTGGGAGAGGTAGCTATATCATTTGTTGCTCAGTCTCTGCATAATGCAAAAGTCCAGGGCTTATCTCAAGTCCTAGCTTCAGTAATCTGTGAGTCTGAATCATCTCAGCTAGCCATCTCGAAATTGTCCTGAGCCATTTGTAGTCCAAAGCTGATCTACGGGTGGTGTTTGTCATTTAGTGGTATTAATATCGTCCTGATGGAATCATCATTGTGCAGCCCCATCATATTTTTGGAGATTTCAAATTTGCTGTTAGGAATGATCATGGTTCCCTGCAGAAAACTGATAGAGACTCAAATAAGAAAACATGTACAGGCAGCTATATGAAGCCTCTTTTTCTAGAATTAGTATTCTATATGACCATTAATATCATGACAAAAGTTTAAATATATATATTAATTTTATAAAATTTTAATTAATTAATTGATTTTTTAATTTATTAATTAAACAGATCTTCCACTCCTTTTACATACCAACCTCATATCCCCCTCTCCTCCCTCCTCCCGCCCCACCAGCTCCCCCCCTCAACCCACCCCCATTCCCA
>LZPO01087373.1:111331-125973 GCA_001675575.1 Neotoma lepida | reverse complement strand
GTTTTAAAGAATCAAAATAGAACCAAAGAATTATGAGATTAGTGGCAATAGAATACTCACTTAATTTTGGTTTTTCTTCTGTCCCATATCAGTTGGCTCTTCTAAAATGATACAGAGATTTTAGATTTTCCTTTTAACAAGCATGCTTGGGTTTAGAGGAAAGAGCCATGCTTCAACTCCAAATTCAGCTTTAAATTTTAATTGAATTGGGACTACATAAAGACTATTTGTGTTGTGTCTATAGAGAACAGCAGAAACATACATTTAGGAAGACTTATGAAATTTTATATGTGATATACCAGTAGGCCAATTTACTCTTTTTCTTGGGACATTTTTTTCTTAATGATTTGTCCTTTTTCTTCAAATGTCTCATTTGTCCAGTGCTCTTCAGATTCCTTAGCCTTCATTCTCCTGAAAGACAAAAACAAAAACACTTCCTCAACTCTAACTTTGGGGAGGTTCCCTTTTGACAAGTTATATCTGATTAAATGAAAAGCATTTGTTAGTTGTAAAAGTTAATTTAAATTGAATGGTCATGCTAGTTGATGAACTAGCATCTCTTCTAATTAATAGGTCTCTCTTGTTCAAATTGAACCTTTATCAATTTTGATGCTATCCATAGCTTTTCTTCTCCTGTAGAAATAATACATATCCTGGTTTCCATTCTGAGATCAGCACATCCTTAAAGTATATAGGTTGATTTAACACTGTAGTTTTTTTTCTATTATGCAATGCCTGGATAGTTTAGTTGGTAGAGCATGAGACTCTTAATCTCAGCCCATGGGTTTGAGCCCCACATTGGGTGCCTGCTGTAAGGCAAATTGCTAAATGGTCTTAATAAAAAACCCAAAGCCAGATATTGGGATGAAAAATTGAGAGATTAGAGGAATGGGACAAGCCACAGCCAACCTCACCTCAACAACAGCTCAATTTCCAAAGAGAACTACTTTCTGTATATCCATGTCTATATGCCTTTCTGTTCTACCATCTCATTTCCTCTCTCTACCCAGCTATATCACTTCCTCTTCCTGCCAGTTCTGTCAGTTTCTGTCTATTTGTACAGACCTCCAGTCCTTTATGGTTAACTAGTGTTGAAATTTAAGGCATGTGTCACCGTGCCTGGCTCTGTCCCCAGTGTGACTCTGAACTCACAGAGATCAAGATGGATCTCTGCCTCCAGAATGCTAGGATTAAAGGCATGTGCTACCATTGCCTGACTTCTATGTTTAATATAGTGGCTGGCTTTTTTCTCTGATCCTCAGATAAGCTTTAATAGGGTGTACAATATATTGGCAGACACAACATATCACCATACATTCATTTATTATTTTCTCTCTGAAAGTCAAAAACTCACAATCCATCTCACTATACCAGTGGAGGCGGTGCAGATTTTTGAAAGGAGGAAAAATAGAATATAGTCCTATAAAGAAATACAGGGAAATTAGGATAAGAGCACCAGTGGGAGGAGGAAGGGAGGGAAGAATAAAAGATGGAATATGGGAATGTAAAATTAATGCAGAAGACCTTTTGAAAAGGCATATGGAAACTTACTTTATTAGAAACTTCCTAACATATGTACATATATGTAAGGAATTTAAATGGAGTCACCATATAATGGGGGAAAGAATGTGCAAAACTAAACATCTTCTGCCAACCATAAAAAACTTCAATGCCAAGAAAGATTTGAAAGGGATCCCATAGACTCCCTCAAATATCACAGGTTATTGCCAAAGCTATTGGTTACTCTTCACTACCTGACAGTAAGACTCTGTTGCTAAATACACCATTAAACATGGAGAAATTGAGCTAGTGCCCAACTAGAACCTTCACTCATAGTGATTAGAGTTCATGGTGCTAGAAGATATTTTGTATGCCATCAGAGGAGAAAAGTAATGATTAATATAACCTAGCTACTAACTATGCAACCTGCAACAGTGACCTGCCTCCAAGATATATTGGACAATGGTATAACAGATGTTATGAAAATAACCAACCAATTTTTGAATGGATTGCAGATCCATTATATGAAATGGAACCCATAGCTGACACTTGTAAAGTGGCAAAGAAACTATCAATTGATTGTTCATGGCCTCTAGGGGAAAACCCTTTTACTATTAATTCCACTAAAGAAAAATAGCAATAAAATGACTCTTCATGATATACTACCATACCCACAGATAAAGCATCACTTAACCCTCATCAGAGAGGCTTCTTCTTATTGTAGATGGGAAATAATACAGAGACCCACAATTAGATAACATGCACAAAATGAGAGACTTTGGAAAACCTAGTTCTAAGTGGAATGTCTTCATCAAAGTCTTCCCTTCAAGGTTCAAGGATCTATGCAGAAGAGGAAAAATGTAAATGCCAGAGGTGGTCAGTCAATGACTCCAAGGAAACAATACCTCCCAGACTCAAAATTACTGATACACATTTGAATTCATGGAGATGGTGGCAGCACCCATAAGATCTGAGCAGGTTCAAACAGACAAAATCCCAGCACTGAGAAGAGGAAGTGAACATAAAGTCCCATCCTCAACTAAGAATCTATTTACAATTAATACCTGCTAGGAGAAGGAACATCCCTTTTCTTCAATGTAGTGACACTGCATGTATAAGTCACACTCCAGGGCAGGTCTCATGCCCAGGAGTAGTTGGTCAACACAAAATGGACTCCATGCTTTTTGTGTGTTTTTGCTGTAAGACAAATTTCTAAGTAGTCTTATTAATAAACACACAGAACAAGAAATAAGGGTGAAAATCTGACAGAGATCAGAGGAATTAGGAGCAAGCCACCAGTTAGCCTCACCTCAACAACGCTGCCACTGCTTCCAAAGAGCAAAGTGAAGAGAAGAGAGCGACTTCCTGTCTAACCCGGCTTTTTATGCCTGTTCATTCTGCTAACTCATTTCCTATCTCCACCAAGCTACATCACTTCCTATTTGTCTGCAAAGACCTCCAGAACTCTATTGCTGATGCTGGGATTAAAGGGCATGTGCCACCACCGCCTTCCTCTAGTTCCCTAATGTGACATTGGAGTCACAGAGAAACAAATGGATTAAGGGTGTGTGGTAACTTGCATGACTTTTGTTTTTACTACTAGCGGCTGGCTGCCCATTTTTCCTCTGATCCTCAGATAAATTTTATTGGGGGACACAGAGAAAATAAAATAAAATAAATCACCACATTTTGCTTTATTTTGATTTATGTAACACAAATTGCTAAATGGTATTATTAACCTGGAGTCAGATATTGGGATGAAAGCTGAAAGATCAGAGGAACAGAACAAGCTAGCCACAGTTCTTACTGCTAGGAAATTCTCAGCCGAAGAGAGTTACTTCTTGTATACTCACACATTATATACCTTTCCGTGCCCTGCCACCTTACTTCCTCTTTCTGCCCAGCTACATCTCTTCCTCTTTCTGACTAGCTCTATCACTTCTTGTCTGTCTGTACAGACCTTCAGACCTCTATGGTTAACTAGTGCTAGGATTAAAGGCATGTGCCACCATGCCTAGCTCTGTTCCCAGTGTGGCCTTGAACTCACAGAGATCTAGATGGATCTCTGCCTCCCTAATGCTAGGATAAAGTTGTGTGCTACCACTGCCTGACCTCTATGTTAAATATAGTGTCTGACATTTTCCTCTGATCCCCAGGCAAGCTTTATTTGTTAGAGCACAAATAAAATATCGCCACAGATTTAGTTTGATATTTTTCTCATATTGTTATTTTGTTTGTTTTCATTTTCATTTTCACTTTATTTTTTTTTTGAGGAAGTAGAACATGAATTTGTCTAGGTAAGGATGTAAGAAAGGTATAGGAAGAGTTAGGAAGGTAAAATAATGCTCAAATATATTGTATGAATATTAGTAAATAACAAAAATTTAAAATATCAAGTTTTATTAAAAAACAAACCTTCTCAAATACTATCCTCACAAATTTTTCTTCTGACCACATGAATGTTATTCTGTTTTAGTGTGTGTGTGTGTGTGTGTGTGTGTGTGTGTGTGTGTGTGTGTGTGTATCCCTCATGTAATATTCCAGCACTCTGGAAGGCAAGGCTTAAGAGTAGTTCATGACAGATGGTTGGTACTGTTGAGTAGATGAACAAATATTCATCCCTGAAAATTCTCTATATTTTATCTCCTCTTGCAATCTTTATAAACCCATTTAAAGCAAATAATATACATATTGAGTCTTTATCATTGTGTGTAAATCAATACCAAATTCCTTATAAGATATTTAATATTTATCTTATTATAATCTTTTTCAGTACAGATTTATTGTAAATTATTGATATAACCAGTTCTCTTATTTTTTTTAAGATTTCTAAAATTTGTCATTTTATTTTCTCCTTGATATTTCAGAACATCTCAGAAAACCACTAACAGAAGGAAAGATTTATTTGAATCACAGTTTCTGAAATTTCTGACCATTTTTCTAGGAAATCTATATAAGCTTCTTTTGAAACAGGGAAAGTGTGAGGCAGTCATTGATCACATAATAGCTTACTAGGAAACTCTTTCAGCTTACGTAAAGCTACATCCAGGTTATAACATACTAATATCCATACTCATGGCTGTATTTCCTCCAGCTAGGGCTCATATCTTAAAGTACCACAGCCTTCCAGTTGGAGAACACATGCTTAAATCATAAGCCTATGAAATTGTGCAATAGCATTTCTGGGAAAGTGTGAACAAATGCCTCATTTTTTAAAACCCATTAAAAGTCACTCATAAAATATTGAGTTATTATCATTATGTGTAAACCAATACATTCAATGTTTATTTTAATATAATCTTTCCATCAATAGTGTTATACTAATAAATTGTTGAAATCAACCACCAAAGTCCATCTTTGTGAATCAATATGCTTTATTGGGGTTACTTCCTGGAATAAGGATAAGGGTTACTTACAAGAGAAGACATTATGCAAAGACAGCAGCATCAATAAATCCCACCACAACATTCGAGACAGCTAATGAAAACTGGATATCTTGAAAATACTGTACTTCTTAAAGGCAGCTAAACAAGCTGGAAATTATCCTATCAGGGCTGTTCAGTACATCTGAATATTTTACAGCCAACTTGTCTAGTCTTCATTTCTTCTAGGCAGTTGGACTGTTCTTTGCTTCTTGCAGGAACCTCACCTTGTTTGGGAGTATCTCTCAGAAATCCTTACTACTTACATATGCTTTGGGAGGAAAGAACCTAGTGAGTCTTGTCAGTTTCAGTAACTATTTGAAGCTATTTTTAGCTGTTTACTTCCTGTCTTAAGAAGTTTCCTACAGAATAAATGGCTTCACTTCTCCTTGAAACATGTTGTTTTACCTCTTTGTAGAAATCCAGTGTCTCAATGAGCTTCCCTCCAAAATGGATGGTTTTATCTAGGAGGATTTTACCACAAACAGGGATTACTTCCTTTCCTAACAACTTTCCTTTTAGTCATCTTTTCTTGGTGATGCTCTAGCTTAAATATTGCTACTTCTGTGACATAGGAGCTAATAAAAGTCAAAATTACAATAATCTTTCCTATTATAAATTATTTTTTGTAATACTGTTGTGGGTTGTAATCCTTTATCCTTATGCATAGTAAAATCAATAATCTCAGTCAAACATCTTTCCTGTCTTACCCTAATCCTTCAAAGAATCATTCTTCAAATTTTAGTACAGTACACAGAACATGAAATTGCTTAAATATGAAAGGAACTAAAATGAAAAGTTAAGAATTGAAAAAAAAATACCTGTCAATCAATATTTACTTAGAAAACGCCCTGCATATTGTTCAAACCTCAAGCCATACCTTAATACAATTACCCTAGTGAGAAATATTCAACTGGCATTGATAAACTAATCTGAATCATAAAAAACATTCTACAATCTTTGAAGAATTCGAGAAGAGGAATTAATGTGCAAAATAAATAAAAATATTGACATCAGAATCATATTTCACGTGGAATACTGTATTCAAGGATGGAAAGTGGTTTTAGTACTATTTATTTGTCTAATTGTGTGTGTGTGGAGGCATGTACTTGTCACAGTATGCATGTGAAAGTCAGAAAACAACTTGTGGAAGTCAGTTCTTACCTTCTACAGTGTGAGTCCCAGTGATGAGGTCCTGGTCCTAAGGCCTGAGAAAAGGTAAGCCTTACTCTCTGAGGCATCTCATTAGCCCAAGAATGAAATGTGTTTTTAAAATACTAGAGAAATACATAGCAGATGCCAAAATTTATGTCAAGTATATTTATCAACTGAATCGGGGCATATAAGAAAATCCTGTTATCCATTCACTCACTTAGAATTCACTCCTAGAAAAACATATTTATTTTGGCCACGAATTTAGCAGATATTTTTGGAAAGTCAAATATATTTAACTTTCAAATGATTTAGAAGACACAAGAATGGATTTTTTAAATTAACTTTAGTATATCTGACAGAGGATTAAAGTCCAGAATAGAAAAAGAACGCCAAAAACAAAGAGGAAGAAAAATGACCCATTCAGAAACTGGGCCTGGGGTCTGAGCAGAGAGCTCTCAAAAGAAGAAAAGAATAGCTAAAAAAAATCTTAAGAAATGTTCATCATTTCTAGTAATTAGGAAAATACAAGTCAAAACAATTTTGCGGTTTCATATAACCACTGTCAGAATGCCAAAGGTCAAGGAAGTAACCTATAAAAAATGCTGGAAGGGATGTAGAGAAAGGGAACCTTCATTCACTGTTGATAGGGTTGCAAATTGGTCCAGCTACTCTGGAATTCAGCATGGAGAGTCCAAAAAAAAAAATAAGTGAGATAAATCTACCATGTAACTCAACTACACCACTCCCTGGCAAATGCCCAAAGGACTCAATATCTTATTAAAAAAATACCTGCTTAGCCATGCTAATTTATACTCTATTCACAATAGCTGAGAAGTGGAAACAACTTAAATATCATTTAACCAATGAATAAATAATAAAACTATGCTAATATACACTATGAAATACTATTCAGCTATAAAATATGAAATCATGAACTTTGCAGGTAAATAGATGGAATGAGAAAAGATCACATTAAGAAAGAAACACATTACATATTTTCTCTCACCTGAGGTTCCTAGCACCAACTTCTCAGGTGTGATTACATAACCTAAAACAACTAAACGACTGCAGAAATCAGGAAAGTAAAACGTGACCATTGTAGTAGGGGAGCAATAGAGAAGGGAACAACAGGGTGCAAGTGATCTGAAGCCAGAGAAACTGGGAATTTTGTTATGATGTATTTCTCCTAGTGATAGCAGATGCTATACCCATGAAGTCTCACCAACATGGCTGCCTGAACATGTTCTGAACAAGGATGATACCAATAGACATGTTAACATGGACAGAGAAAAGATCAGAAGGTCTCAACCATCAACAAAAAACTATGAGCAACTAAGGAATGCTGAAAATGGGAAAAATAGTCTTCTCCAAGGAAGGGCATGACAATTGGTTATCCAATACCAAAGGATCAGCCCTGAAAACATACACATACCAGTAACAATATGCAGACTAGGTAGGTTGTAGGTTGTATTTAAGAACACACATAGCCGGGCGGTGGTGATGCACTCCTTTAATCTCAGCACTTGGGAAGCAGAGGAAGGAAGATCTCTGTGAGTTTGAAGCCAGCCTGGGCTACCGAGTGAGTTCCAGGAAAGGCGCCAAAGCTACACAGAGAAACCCTGTTTCGAAAAACAACAAAAAAAAAAGAACACACACACGCACAACAACAACAACAACAGCAAAAACAACAAATAAGAAACCCCCAGGAATCCACAAGGATGACCCCAGCTAAGACTCCTAGCAATAGTGGAGAGTGTCTGAACTGGCCATCTACTGTAATCAGATTGGTGACTACCCTAATCATCATGAGAAATACTCTATCCAGTAACTGATGGGAACAGAGGCAGAGATCTACAGCCAATCACTGGGCTGAACTCCTGGAGGAGTCTTACTGAAGAAAGGGAGGAGGGATTGTAGGAGTGGGGGCTGGGGCATTGTCATGACCGGGAACCCACAGAGACAGCTGACCTGAGGTCGTGTTAGCTCATGGACTCTGGATCAGCAGTTAGGTAGCCTGCATGGAACCCACCAATGTAACATGACTCTTAAAAGGTCTTATCATAAAAAACCCAGAGCCAGATATCAGGGTGAAAGCTGAAAGATCAGAGAAGCAGAACAGCCAGCCACCAGCTTACCTCTACGAAATCCTCAGCCTCAAGAGAGCGAGATCCTGTTTCCTCATACCTTATATACCTTTCTGTGTCCTGCCATATTGCTTCCTGGGATTAAAGGGGTGTGTCACCACTGCCTGGCTCTGTTTCTCTCATGTAGCCTGGTGTGGCCTTGAACTCACAGAGATCCAGATGGATCTCTGCCTCCCGAGTGATAGGATTAAAAATGTGTGCCACTACTGTCTGACTTCTATGTCTAAATTAGTGGCTGGCTTTGCCTCTGATCCCCAGGCAAGCTTTATTGGGGTACACAATATATCACCACAGACCTACACTCTGCATCTCTGTGACAGTTGTGTAGCTTGGGCTCTTTGTAAGGCTCCTAGCAGTGACCTGCCCCTGGTGCTTAGCTGCTTTTGTGAACTTGCTCCCCATGCTGCAATATCTTGTCCAGCCTTGACTCAAGGGGAGTAGCTAGATCCTGCCTCAACTTGATGTGCCATGCTTTGTTCAAACCCATGAGAGGCCTTCCCCCATGCTGAATGGAGGAGGAGGTGTGGGGGAGAAGAGAGAAGGGAACCTGCATGGTCAGTATGAAAAATAAATGAAAAAAATGTTATTTAAAGAAAATTTTTAAAAAATCAAAGAAAAAAAGTAAAGACATTGAATTTAAAAGAAAATGAGGTTTTGGAAGGAGGAAAGAAATGGAGAAAATGATTTAATCATAATGTCATATCAAAATTATTTTAAAATGCAGCTTTAAAGTAGCTGGTATTTTAAAATGAGAGTAGCTATAAATAAATAAGTTCTTTATTTTATCCATATATATGAAATGATAATCCATATATATAAAGTGATATATACTTATAGATAGAAAGAAAGATGATAGATAGATACATATAATTGTACTTACCTGTGTCTACATATATTTCCATATTTTATATATACCTATATATAAATAATGTGTGTAATCACATATAACTGTAAATGTATATGTATTAAATGTGGTAAGTTATGTTAAAAATAAATAAAATAATGATAGACAAAGTAAGAACTGTTGCAATAACACAGGGTAAGGGAAATAAATTCAGAAGTGTGTCATAATTCATGGACTTTAAAGAAAACCAAATATGTGAACAAAATTTTGCCCCTAAAAGTTCAGCCCTACCAGTCATGGTGAAGCAAGCAGTTAATTCTATCTCTTGGGAAGCTAGCTTGGTCTAAATACTGCTCTGTACTGGAACATCTTATACATTTTCTACTCTCTACCCATTTTTATCAGAGAAAATTCCAGCAGCCCTGGATGTGCAATTACAAAAATCAAAAATTACTGAAAATAAGTCATAAAATTAGATTTATAGCAATTTATGATTTATTACATATGAAAGCACATGTGCATACTAATTAGGTGGATGTGACTTTTATTTTTACATAATGAATTTCATCTTGGCTGAATATTTGCTACTGTGAAGGAACAGCATCTCCAACATTTTTTCAAATTAGTATTTTATAATCAAATCAACTCAGAAAATTGGAAAAATCAAACATTCTAAAAAAATACAACAAAAGGATAGGCTAATATGATGCTTCTATACTGAAGAATGGAAGAAAGAAAATATTAAAATTCCTCATTTTCTATAATTTTGTATAATATACAGTAATTTCCAAGCCGGGACAAAGGCATAGTTTCTTGGAGTTATATGTAATGTGAAGCTGTATACCATTCAATGTCCATATTTAATGTGTCTTCACATTTGAGGTCACATTGAAATAATATGATGCAACAGAGGCAAATGGTGCTTAAAACATCTTGTATTCTTTTTGTACTTACTTTCGAATTAACTTTTGGTGTTGAATGTTCAGAAATCTATTTTATTGCAACCCTCAATAATAATCTTTAGTATCATATCTGGGGTCATGACCCACAATTTAAGAAGCTAGAATATATTCTAGGAATTAACAAATGTATAGACAAATGTGAATTCATCTCTATTTCATGCTTTTATCATTTTAAAATGCAGCATTCTCAGTTTCATATTCATTTAATTATATATTTTCCTTTTCTAATTTCAAGCCACAGTGTTGAAGTTAAATACTTCTAATGCAGAACCTGTAATGATTTTAAGAAACCTTTTTTATTTATTGTGTAAGAACACAATAGCTTACTAGGACATACAGTTTGATATGGATACAGATAAAAAGCAATTAGACTCATAAGTGAGTTCCTGAGAGTGATTCAATATAAAGAAAGTTTTAAAAAGGGAATAGCATGATCCAAAGATCTCTGTGTTAGACATGGTGGTAAGAGCAGCTCTATCTGATAAGGGAAGAGTACAGCAAATTCCAGAATCAAGTGAAAGAATGAGTAATGCTAGAATCTGGATCAAAAGCATCTGAGGCAAAGCGAACAAGTTCATTGTCATTAAAGTGAATGTGCTCCTATTCTATTCATGTCATTGCAAAAAAGACACATATATCTAGAGTCCAACAAGGAGAAAGAATAGCAAGAGGTAAAGATGGCGTAGTAGACAAGATTCAGGAAAGGGAGAGGCCCTTTTAGGCTATAGTAATGATCAACAGTTTCATTTCAAGTTTTGTAAGAAGCCAGTAGGGGGTTTGGATAGCTGGATTCATGTGATCTGTTTGTTAAATATCCATTTGTATCTCAGCACCAGTGCTACCCATATGTAAGAATCACACAGTCCTAGAATAGAACACACTTAATTTGAATTCTGGTCTTGTCTGTTGTTATAATGAATGACTAGACACATATTACATGAGTCTTTAGGTCTCATTTTGTTCATCCATATAACGAAACAACCAATAATCATCTCAAATATTATGTGATGCTTAGACCAATGGTGGAGTATATAACAGGAGCTCAAGAACTGATTGCAACTTATGTTTGCTATAATAAATATATAATAATAATATATGTATAATAATAAATGATAAACACACAATATTCTCTTTTAAAATAACAAACATTTATGAGGTAGTAAAGTATAAAATAGTTAAAAGATGAGTCAGTATAATCATGCTGTTAGAAGCTGACTTTGCCTCCCCCCTTTATTAGTTATACACTTTGGGGTTATGTAATGTCTCTGGTATTCAATTTCTTCAACTATAAAATGTACATAATTACAATACTTGCCTCATGGATTTTGCTATGAAGATTAACAGAATAAGCCCTGTAGTAGTTTGAGTGAGAATACCCCCAAAGGCTCATGTTTGTATACTTGTTCCCCACTTGGTGGAACTGTTTAGGAAGAATAATTAGGTGTGGCTTTATTGGAAAATGTATGCAATTGGGAGTGGGTTTGGGGGTTTTAAAGACTCATCATTTAGAGTCTCTCTCTGCCTGTTGCTTGTGGATCAAAATGTACATTCTCAGCTACTGCTCCAGTGCCATGCCTGCCTACTGCCATCCCACCATGATAGTCACAGACTCTAAGTTTATAAAATTGTAAACCACAAATAAACACAATCATTTATATGTTGCTTTCATCGTGGTGTCTTATAACAGCAGTAGAAAAGTTACCAAGACAAGCCCAAATAAGCTTCTTAGCCCATTACCTATAATATAGAAAGTATTGCGTTGTGGAATATTTAACAAGTAAAGATGTGTTACATTTGTTTGTACTGTGGAATATTACTTCAACTGTGTAAATGTGTTACATTTTTTGCTGCATTTGTTTAACAATGTAAGGAATGTTTACATTTGTTTACACTGCATTTGTTTAATTATATTTGTTTAAATAGATGTGTTGATGTTTCACCTTGCCTGCCTACGGCACCTGATTGGCCTAATTAAAAGCTGAACAGTCAAGAAAGAGCTAGACGGAGGAAGGGATAGGCGGGGCTGGTGAGCAAAGAGAAGAAATAAGATGATTTCCCTTAAAATCTCTCCTGATTTGTAGAAATCCTGTGCATACTAGGACATTAGTTCTTTGTCACATCCCTGAAAAATATTTCCCTCAGATTTCTTGTAATTTATCATGATAATATCTGCACATTAATTAATAAATCTATCATTCAAAATAGAAGTGAAAACAAATGCATTGGCAGAGCTAGAGCAAAAAACCAACTGGAAAGAATGAGCAAGAGTAGAAATAAGCAGAGAAAATAATGCAAAACTCTGTAACATGTTGAGTCTTGTATGCTCAGTTAAAGGATCTGTATTGTATTCTATAGTGAATGCAAGCCCAAGGAAGAATGTGAAATCTGGAAGTGACTATCTCAAATTGAAATCATCCTGGAAGCAATGTGGAAAATGGATTGATAGGGGGCTAAAATATTCAGGGTTAATCTGCATTTCAATGTCCAGCTGTTCACAGTAGCAGGCATAACCAACAAACAATAGAGTGTACCCCAGGAAGCACATAATGAGTAGAATAGAGCCAGAGGAGTTTACAGCTTCCTGTGAGCCACCATATTCAGGAGTGCTTAGTAGCACCTATAAGAATAAATTTCAACAATATTGGTGACATCTACACCCAGAACAGTAACCAAAAGAACAAACAGTCATACAAATAGCGTAATGGAATCATCCCAATATGAGCTGCTCTTTAAGGCAAAAAGGCCAGTAAAAAAAAAGTAACTTCTTATTAAGCTCTTGAAAGATGATAGTAAAGATTATGCTGTCAAATGGCTTTGGAGAATGCTCTTAATATAGATGTGGGTACAGATTGGCCTCATTCAATAACTTCTTCTATCTATTCATCTCAACAATCTTACTTTTACATATATGCTGCACCTCAGTGTACCAGGCCTTCTTTTGGGCCATCCATCACCCCCCAAATCATGACATGGAGACTTCTTATTTGTTATGGATTCTCAATCTTAACTTACACTTGTCCCACTAGATCTTATAACTTAACCTGTTTCTCTTCATCTATAGTTTTTGCCTCAGGGCTTTTTACTTTTCTTTCTTTCTGTATATCTTACTTTCATTGCTTCTCATGTCTGTCTGTCTGGCAGCTTCCTGGCTTCTGGCCTCAGGTACATCCCTCTCTTTTTCCCTTTTTCTCTTCTTTCATCCATACATCATTATCCCAGGTAACAGAAACAAATGTAACACATCTTCACATAGTTAGAGTAATACTCCATAACATAAACAAAGATAACACACCTTTGTCTAGTTAAATATTCCACAACACTTGTTTTCATTTTTTATTGTATCACAGGGTTCTTAGAAATGCATGTATAATTTTTGTCATGAAATTCTATGTTTTATGGCATTTTGACAAAAAATATAATTTGTACTCTTTGTACTTTTACCTCATCAGTTCCTTATGGCTTAATAGAACACATTTTGATAAGATTGATTGTTTATGTGTAAATGATGTTTTACTTGTCAGATGAACCTATGATTACTGGTATCAATAGAGTGAATCTAGTGGTATATTTAACACTGAATTACTTAACAGATTGACTAAGTTCATAAAATTTTAGTCCTTGTTTATGACTTAATTTTGAATGTTCTTTTGTAGGAAGTACATAGCTGTATTTCATATTTTGACTTACTATGGTTAAATGACACTTTAGTTGGCTTATGCAGTGTATCTCATTCACTATTATTTACTGATTTTCAATTATTTCTTACCTATATTTTTACTTAGTCATTTGATATTTTTCCCTTATGATCCTTATGACTATCATAATTATTTGGAGGCTAAGAGGGTAGATATACATTCAAGTACTTGATATTTTACCTTTCTAATGCATATTCTATCATCATTTTTTAATTATAAACATTAATAATAAACAATTTATAATGTTTTCTCCTACATAAATCAAAGAAATTATGATAAACATTTTCATCAACCTTCCCCTAAATTTTTGCATATCTCAGTTTTTGTTTCTAAGATCTGGAAATTATGTTCCAGCTTCATATTAGTAAATTATTTTCTGCTATCTGTGTTTCATTTCAAGAACTGTATTTGCATTACTGTATGTGGAGATACATAGTGTATCAAATAAAGCTTACCTGAGAATCAGAGGACAGAGCTAGCCACTATATTAGACATAGAGGCCAGACAGTGGTGGCACATACCAGTAATCCTATCACTCGAGAGGCAGAGATCCCTCTGGATCTCTGTGAGTTCAAGGTCACACTGGAAACAGAGCCAGGCAGTGGTGGCACACACCTTTAATCCCAGTAGTGGGAAACACACATGCCTTTAATCCCAGGAAGTGATAGGGCTGCACAGAGAAAGGTATATAAGGCATGAGGATATAGGAAAAAGGCAGTTCAGCTGAGACCCTTTTGGGTGAAAACTCAGAGGATTTCAGTCAGAGGATTTGTGGAGTTGGTGAGGTAATAGGTGGTGGCTGTGGCTTGCTCTGCTTCTCTGATCTTTCACCTTTTACCCTAATATCTGGTACTGTATTTTTTATTAAAAGACCATCTAAGATTTGAACAATTGTATAATGATATTTACATTTTGATTAG
>LZPO01087373.1:57081-79007 GCA_001675575.1 Neotoma lepida | reverse complement strand
AACCCCACATCTGACAAAGGGCTGATCTCCAAAATATTGTCCATGTTTTAAACAGATATACTTACTTCTATTATTTCTTTTGAGACTTAGAATTGTCATATATTTATCTCTTATCAGATATATGGCTTGCAAATGTTTTCTTTATTTCTGTGGGTTGTCATCTTAGACTTTTGATCATTTTCTTTGACATATAGAAATTTTGTGTTTTTCTTTTTTCTTTATTCTTCTCTCATATATCTTTCATATATTACATCTCGACTGCAGTTTTCCCTCCATTCCCTTCTCCTAGTCCCTCCCCCACCTCTCCTTTCCCCCAGACCTACTCCTTCTCCTCATTTTCCTTCAGAAAAGAGCAGCTCTCTCAGTGATATCAACCAAATATGTCATTTCAAGTTATAGTAAGAGTAGGCATATCTGCTCATATTAAGGCTGGACAAAGCAACCCAGTAGGAGGAAAGAAGTCATAAACACAGGCAAAGGAGTCAGAAACAGGACACACTCCCACTGCTAGGAGTCTCACAAGAACACTCAGCTACACATCTGTATGTACATGCAAAGGACCTAAGTTAGGCCCACATAGATCCCCTGATTATTGGTTTAATCTCTGTGAGCCCCTATGAACACTGGTTAGTTGATTCTGTGATCTGTATTCTTGTGATGTCCTTGACCATCTGGCTTCTACAATCCTTCCTCATCCTCTTCTGTAGGTTTCCCCAAGCTCTGCCTAATGTTTGGCTGTGAGTCTCTGTATCTTCTCCCATCAGTTGCTGGATGAAGCCTCTCTGATCACAATTATGCTAGGCTCCAGTCTATGAGTATAGTAGAGTATCATTAGAAATCATTTCATTGACTTTTTTTTGTTATTGCTGCCAGTCATGTTTGGTTTTTTCCTAAGTCTCTGGGATATCCAGACTCTAGTTCCTAGCCCTCCAGGTAGTGTCAGACAAAGGCTCACTTCCACTCTCAAGTTGGACCAGTCATTGGCTGGCAACTCCCACAAGTTCTGTACCACCTTTACCCTAGCACATCTTGCAAGCAGGTCATATTGTAGGTCAAAGGTCTGTAGTAACTCTGACCAAGCAAGTGAAAGACCTGTATGACAAGTCTTTGAAGAAAGAAACTGAAGAATATATTAGAAGGTGGAAAAATCTCTCATGCTCACGAATCAGAAGTATTAACGCAGTAAAAATGACCATCTTACCCAAAGCTATCTACAGATTCAATGCAATCTCATCAAGATTCCAACACAATTCTTTACACAGCTTGAAAGAGAAACATTCAACTTCATGTGAAAAAAAGCTATAAAAAACCCAGGATAGCTAAAGCAATCTTGTACAATAAAAGAACTTCGGTAGGTATTACCATCTCTGATTTCAAGCTGTAATACAAAGCTATAGTAATAAAAACTGCATGGGGTAGGCATAAAAAACAGACAAGTGGATCCCTGGAATCAAATTGAAGACCCAGAAATAAATCCACACACCTATGGACACCTGATTTTCAACAACAAAGCAAAAACTATACAACGGAAAAAAGAAAGCATCTTCAATAAATGGTGCTGGCATAACTGGATGTCAACATGTAGACGACTGTGAATAGATCCATATCTATTGCCATGCACAAAATACAAGTCCAAGTGGACCAAACACCTTAACATAAAACCAGGTATTGGGACCCATCCCTGGTGCATGAGCTGGCTTTTGGAAGCCCAGTGCCTAAGATGGGACACTTTGTGCAGCCTTGGTGCAAGGAGGAGGGGCTTGGACCTGCCTCAACTGAATGTACCAGGCTCTGATGACTCCCTGTGGGAGACTATGCCTTGGAGGAGGTGGGAATGGGGTGTGGGTTGGGGGGAAGGCTGCGGCGCAGGAAGAGGGAGGAAAAGGAAACTGTGGTTGGTATGTAAAATGAATAGAAAATCTCTTAATAATAATAATAATAATAACAACAATAATAATAATAATAAATAAAACCAGATACACTGACACTAATAAAGAGAAAATAGGGAATAAACTTGAAAACATTCACTCAGAAGATAACTTCCTGCAAAGAACACTAATAGCACAGGCACTAAGATCGACAATTAATAAATTGGACCTCCTGAAACTGAGAAACTTGTCTGTAATGCAAAGGACACGATAAATAAGACAAAACTGCAGCCTACAGAGTGGGAAAAGATCTTCACCAACCCCACATCTGACAGAGATCTGATTTCCAAAATATATATGGAACTCAAGAAACTAGACATCAAAATATCAAACAATCCAATTTAAAAATGAATTACAGATATAAACAGAGAATTCTCAACACAAGAATCTCAAATGGCTGAGAGACATTTAAGGAATTGCTCAACATCCTTAGTCATCAGGGAAATGTAAATCCAAACAACTCTGAGATACCACCTTACACCTATCAGAATGGCTAAGATCAAAAACACTGAGGACAGCTTATGTTGGAGAGGATGTGGAGCAGGGGGAACACTCCTCCACTGTTGGTGGGAGGGCAAACTTGTACAGCCACTCTGGAAATCAATATGGTGGTTTCTCAGAAAATTGGGAATCAATCATCCTCAAGACCCAGCTATATCACTCTTGTGTATATACCCAAGGAATGCTCAATCATACCACAGGAACACTTGCTTAACTATGTTCATAGGAGGTTTATTCATAATAGCCAGAAAGTAGAAACAACCTAGATGCCCCTCAATCAATTGAAGAATGGATAAATATAATGTGTCACTTTTGTGGGGTTTTTTAACTTGATTGAAACTTGTTTACATGTTTTTCTTTTGTCATCTATGTTTTTAAAATAATATCCGTGGATTTAACTTGCTTTTGACCATTTCTTTTCCCAGGACTCCATATGCCACTAAACTTGCCTATGAAATCTTGCCATTCCTACACAGATAACATAGCCTTGTGAATCCTTTGAATTCCTCTCCTGTTCAGACATTTACATATCTTTTGATAAATCATCTCTGAAACTAGTTCTCCAAATGTCTTATGATTTAAAATACAGCAAAAAATATCTCAATGTTGGAATATGATTTACCTTCTGATATTCTGTCTTCACTCTATTTTTATATTTCTTTGACCCCATGATTACAAATTACTTACATTGTTAAATTTCACAAGTGCTTATTAACCTATTAATCAAAGATTATCATATATTTTAATATTTTATACTTTCAGAAGAACTAAATATTGTTACCCTTGACTCCTACCTCTGCTCAAATTTATACTATAAAAACTTTAATAGAATAGTCCAATTTTATAGACATATTTGAGCTTGTGAGCACGCATATGTACATGCACATGCACAGACATACACCCTTTGCTTTTGACAGTTTCTGCATTGAGGACATGCTAATTTAGATTATGGAATACTTTAGACATGGGATAATGTGCATAAGATTTATTTGTAAAGCTAAATATTTGAAGACAAAGCTGGATGCTATAGTTCTACTCCTTAATTTGCATTTGCCAAAATATCTTTGAAAACAAAACATTATTCAGTTTCTTAGACATATTAAAGGTTTCCTTCCTTATATCTTTTGTCTTCTTGTGCAAGTGTCTAGTTGGACAAAGTTTATCAAGAAATACAATATTCATAGATCATAATTAAAACAGTAAAATCTAGCTTTTCTATTCCAAATTTGAATACAATCCTCAGTTCTTTAAGTATGATTCTGTTTCTTCACTTTTACTTACTTATATTCCATAGTTTTGATATATTCCTCCACTGAAATTTCAAAAACAGTTTTGTCCTTATATAGAAAAATTAACAATATAATTAGATTATTACCCATAAGGATTTATAGAAGTCCCCAAATATTATTATTTTTGATAGTTATGGTTTTTCCCATATAATTCATTGTGCAATATATAAATAAATAAATGAATAAATAAATAAATATATCCTATTTATTTGCTAAGATAGATAAATATGCTATTTCCAGCATTAATTTTATTAAAATACATACATAGTTTACCAGACTAACATTTTTATACAGTTCAATAACATTAAATATATTCATAAATGTATGTAATCATTACCACTGTCCACCCCTACCTATAACTCTCTTAATCTGATAAGACTCAAACTATACCTATTAAGGAAATGGGAATATGGGTTTCATTGAAGGATCATAATTGAAAATAGGTAATTAGAAAAATTATAGATAATTATTATGAAACAAGACTGTAGGTAATAAAGTTACAATGTGTGTATGCTTCATAATACAAAATAAAATAAACTGGCAATTATGCAATATGATGGCTAGAATAATTTATTATAGTACATTTCTAAAATATCTATGTATCCTATAATGTCAAATTATGAAAATATCTGATAATATTATTTATTACTTAAATAATATTATAATAATATTATTTAGTAAACAATAATTTCACATTCTTTCCTACTACTAACCCATTACATAACAATCTGTCTATCTGATATTGATTACTTTAACTTCAATTTACATAATTGGAATCATATATATTTGTATTCTTATAACTGGCTTATTTCAGTATAATGACCACTATGTACATCCACATTTTAGTATGTGCCATATTTTTTAAGGGTAAATTATATTGTATTTCAGATGTATACCACATTTTGTTTGTCTCTTCACCCGATGACTGTCAGGTTATTTCCACAGCTAATTTTTTGCAAATAGTGCTTTGGTGAACTTGAATTTGCAAGTATTTCCTTAAGATAATAGCCTTTGAATATTTTGTGAATATATTCAAAAGTCAAGTGACTGGATCACATGGTAATTCTCATTATACAATTTGTTGATAGATAATTAATGTCTATTAGATAACTAAATATAAGCTGTAACTTAATAAGGACAAGGTTTCCAGAGATAAATATATGTAATTTTTTTCTACCGTTTACTTTCTACTTTGAAGTATAAAACTTTGGCCTAAGATTGCATCAAGATCTTCTAAAATAAATCTTCATCTAAAATTAATGCACAATTCAAGGGCCAGCAATAGTTTGACTGCTATGAATTGTTTGCTGATTTTTATGCAGTGACATGTCCTTTATGTAACATGATTAAGGAAATGGTGATTAAATCCTTACTAGGAGACGTATCCTCCACAATAGCAACTGAATCCTCAGAAATCTCTATTTTATGCCTCCAGTGTGTAGCTCTTAAATTATTTCTCATTTTTCTTGTTCTCCATTTCTCTCATCCTTTTTCAAAAGTATGACAGAGATCAGAAGCCTTCAAAATGCATTAGCTTCATGGTAGACCTTCTAGCTTAAGTTTTTCTGCCCTACTTATTAACAGCCACAGTACTTGAAAATTGTCTCAAGCCAAGACTAATTATGTGCTAGATCATACCTTTAGTATTGATACATTCTACATTGTCCAAGCCTTTCTCTTAACTGAAAGCACCCAACATTTTCAACTCTAATGTTATAGGAGATGAGATGCTTTTTCTTTTCCCTTTTCATTGTGAAAAACCTTAATTTATCCATTGAAGGACTACCACACGATTATTATGTGACCACTTAAACTTTAGTAATATAATGTCTTAATTTTGCTGAAGTTTCACTTCTAGATTTTGGTTTCACTTTCTTTGTTTATGGTCTATAACTTTCCACCCATGAAGAGGTTTCCAGGTGGGACATACTAGGAGATATTTCCATAATCCAATTGAATACAAACCTCTACTCATGTAAAAATCAGTACATATAGTACAACTTATGGGTATTGCAAGAAATTTTCACTCTAATGAAAATATGAGGAATAATGCTTGTCCTATTCTTTTGAAGTATTGTGAGAATTTTATGTTGAAGCTGATTGGATTTAGGAGTGCATCTGGCATGACAATTAAAAGTAGGAACACGTAGGTGACCTCTTAGAAGTCTTCTTATTACCAGAATTAGTCCTATTCAAAATTGAAGAGCCTATGGAAACTGTGAAGGAAGCAAAACTCCTTAGTCAAACATGCAAGGCTACTAGTTCATAAACCTGTCTAAATCCACCCATAAACAGAGAAAGATTAAAGTCTATTTTGCTTACCATCTTATTTTTCAATGACATGAAATATTTTTGCAACAACTTCTTACTGGATCAGGGAAATGCTTGTTGAAATTAGAAACTGCAGATCTTGTTAGGAGAGTAATGTACACAAATCAACTACTGCCACAATTCACCCCAAATACCATAGTCATGACAATAAAGAGTCCACAATTTGGGACATGATGACTAGTGGGAAGATGAGAAGAACATGGTTCTATAATAACTTGCCATAGTGCTTTGAAAGGTCTGACAAAACCCAGGATAACTTTTATTTTGGCCCTCAGGTGACAATGACTAAGGACAGATTGTAGAATAAGAATAATTTAGAAAGCATTCAATAGTGCACTTCAAATATTTTTCCTTTAAATTTTATCCTTCCCTAAGCAAGATCTGCATAATGATAACACCAGTTCACATGACAAAGTGTATGGGGGAAATTTCACAAGTCTCTACCCCAAGAGGAAGAGTTCCAGGCAACCAATAGCTATTGAGAGAAGGTGAATCAGTTTTCTGTAGGTATGAGACCCTAGGTAGGTTATCCAATCCTGAGTGATCAACCCTAAAAACATGCTCAGACTGATAACACAAAATTAGTCAGTAGGTTTTATATGCACACACACACACACACACACACACACACACACACACACACACACACATATGTGCTCACACACACATACATATATACGAAAACATCTACTTACGTACATCCACACACATGCATACTCATATACACACACACACATAAACTCAAACACACATATACGCATATGTGTATATATACATATATATATGTGTGTGTAAAAAGCAATAAAAAATAAGTAATGAATTTGAGAGGGAGTAAGGGGAACACAGGAGAAATTCAAGAATAGAAAGAGAGGGTAGAACTATAAACACAGTACTCATGTTTGAAATTCACACAAAAAAATTTAAATTATAATCTTTTTGTCTTCAGCCTCCCAAGTGTTGGGATGACAGGTGTTCTGGTTCCATTCTGTTTCTGTGATAAAACCCTCTGACAAAAAGCAATTTAGGGGAATTTATTAGTTACTTTTCATTGCTGTGGTAACATACCATGGCCAATGCAAATTATTGAAGAGTTTATTTTATCAGGAGCTTAGAGTCTATAATGGAGGGGACAGATTGGCAGCAGGATGATGGAGGAGGGAGATGAGAGCTCACATATTTAACTGAAAGCATGAAGCAGACAGAGAAAAATAGAAATAGGTCAAGGATATGAACTCTCAAACCCTGGCTCCACTGACATATTTCCTCCAGCAAGGCCACATCTCCTCTTAACCTTACTAAACAGCACCATCAACTGAGGACCGAGTGTTTAGATGCTTCAGATTATGGGGAATATTGCTCATTCAAACCATATCACATTACACTCCTAGACCCTCATAATTTAATGAACATATCATGATGCATAATGCATTTCAAAATACATTTAGTCCAAATTCAAAATTTTGCATAGCTGTTTATAGTCTTAATTTTACTTAAACTCAAAAGTATCTTTTGATACTGCAGTCAACCACTTAATTGTAATCCTTATAAAAATTTTAAAAAGCAAATAGCATACACATTATTGCGATTCCAAAAGGTAGGAATGGCATACAGTGAAGAAATACTGGACAAACATAAGACCCCAGCAGGGAAAACACCAAATCCTGAAGCCCCATATCCAGTGTCAAAAGAATGGATGTCTCTATGCCTCTAGCTTTGCTGTCCGATGTTCTCTAATGGGTTGTTTCCATTCCCTGTATGCTTCTTTCCTTGTCAGATAGCCCACAGCATCTCCAAAACCTTGACTGTCCTTTGCAACCCAGCCCAGACTTCATTTTCAGAGTTTCATGCAATAGTGACTCAAAGCATCTTGCCCTCCCAGGGTCTTCAGGCAGGAACTCCACAGCTACATGCTGCCTAGCCTCAGTAGCTCTTTGATATTGTAAAGGAAGAATCTACTATCCCTTCATTCTTTTATAATTCACACCTCTAAATCCAGCACATGTAGATGATGCTGCCAGGTACTGGTGCCAGCTTGGGATGTAATCTTGATCCTTTGAACCCTATTATCAGCTTTTCTTTACAATTTCTTTCTAAGAGCAAAAAAACTCCTTAGAAATTTTTCCTTTCAGAAGTTTCAAACTTACCTAGTCCCCCCCCCCCGATAGTACCTTTCCCTTTGTTCTAATACAGAGCAAGTCTCTTCTTAGTGATGCTAATATTATAATATTACAGCCCCTCTTCCAGCATATGCCTCGGATGTAACATTAAGCCTCTTAGCAGTCTTTTTCTCTACACATATATCTTTTCTTTCTTTCTTCCTTCCTTTGTTTATTTATTTATTATTTTTTTATTTATTCCCAATTTTCTCTTTTTCACTGTAGATCTGCATAAATGTTTTCAATAGCAATATTGCCACAGATTTAACATTATTTTATCTTGGAATTTCCTCTTCTAAAGAAATTAGTTCATTACTTTTCAATTTAACCTCAAGATAATTTTTATGACAATGGCATGAAGCAGCCAGATTCTTTGAAAAAATATCACAGAAATGGCCTCTAGTGCAGTTGCTAATATATGTCCCCTCTGAAACCTTTTGAGCAGGGCTTCACATAGTCCACATTGCTCTCTGTGGTAGTGTCTTCCAGACTCTTACTAGGGCAGTCTCTTAAGCTGTGCTTACAGTATTCATTCAATTGTTTTTTTCTAGTACAAAGTCCCAAAATCCTTTACACAACTCCAAAAACTAAATCTAACATGCTCAGGTTCTCCACAACAACAGCCAATACTCTGGTATCAAATTCTGTATTTAATACTTTTTTGGTGCTGTGATAAATGTAGGCCCTTTCAGATGTTAAAATATTTAATGACAGGGAAAGCATGGCAGCAGATAGCTGGAACTGAAAGCTAAGTGATCACACCATGCACTGAAAGTAGGAAGCAGAGAAAGTGAGTTAGAAGTACTTCAAGTCTAGAAACTCTTAAAACCCATTTCCTTTGATGCACTTTCTCTAGCAAGTCTGCCCCTCCCCATGACTTCTCTAAACAGAGTCAAGCAATTAGGAACCAAGTTTTAAAATACTCAAGCCTATATTGGAATTCTGTCATTCTAAATACCAATGGGAGGAAAGTGTTTATTTGGCTGACAATCCATCATTGAGGTAAGTCAGGATAGGAACCCAAGGCAGGACCATGAGTTGGGAACCATCAAGAAACTCTACTTACTGGCTGTCTTACTCTTTGCTTCTAAGCTTAGTTATGCTTAGTCATCCTATACCTATCCCAAGAATGGTGCCACCCACAGTAGGCTGGAGTCTTTTTCTACCAATTAATAATCAAGACTGTCCTTTACATACATTGTCATAGCCAACACGAAAAAGCAATTACTCAATTGAGACTCTTTAGTCAGGTGATTCTAGGCTGTGTCAAATTAGCAGGTAATGTCAACTAGGACAATAAGTATGAATCATCATTCTTGGGTGAGAAGAAAGATTTTGTAGAAAAGAATTCATGCATTAGTAATAAATATGACAGGATGGCATGTATGAGCATCTCTAAAGGAAAACAAATAATGTATACAAACTATTAATGTTAAAATTACAGATAAAAACAAATGACACTGGCTCTCTTGTGATATTCTGATAGGATTGAGACTTTTGAAACATAAATGAATAGGGATGAGAGACAAAGAAAAAAATCAGATGAATATGACCATGATATTTTTGAGTAACACAGTACAATGTTCTCTCTGAAGCAGGCATTGGAGTTTGCCATTGTTTTCGGTAGAGAAGGGAAAAGGACACTCAAAATACTTTTCTGGGTATTTTGTCTATATACTTATGTATTTATGCCTTAGAAAAAGTCCTTTAATTAATCCATAGAGACACAGTAATGATTTATTTAAAGAGGAAATAATTAATTGCCTAAATTACACTTAAGGCTTTGATGATTTTTTTTCTAGTTTTTGGAGACAGGGTTTCTCTGTATAACAGCCCTGGCTGTCCTGGAACTCACTTTGGAGACCAGGCTGACCTCGAACTCAGAGCTCTACCTGTCTCTCCTTCCTATGTGCTGGGATTAAAATCTTCATACACCCCCACCACCTGGCTGCTTTGATGACTCTTAAATGAACTCCAGAGTTACAAGGGAAAAAAAGTAGTTAAAAATGAAGTAATTCCTTGAATTGTAACTTTCAAATCACTTTTTTCAGTTAACTTCCTCCCTGGGCCCTGCTTTGGAGTTATTTTTTCACCTAAACTACATTTAGTAAAGCATTATTAGTTCTTACCATCTGCATTATTATTTTCCAGGTTCACTCTTGATTCAGATTTCAACCAACAATCCATAACAGTGAAGGTTTTATAGTAATACTACAAAATTGCATAAATCATCATCATATTTGTGATAAGCTATAAAGTCAAGCAAGCCTGCAGAAACTTATGTGCTGCTCGCAGATACCAATCATTTAAATGTGGTAGTCAATCTGTGCTCCAGTTCCAGATTAGTCACACGCTGGGCATGTTTAATTTGAGTACTATGAGTACTTCCATGATTGGTGCAATAGTCATCTGCTTAGAAATTACTATGATGTAATCAAGAGCCAATCAAGTGTTTGTGCTCTGATACTGATTTGATGTAAACTAGTCTAAAAGCATTTAATATCGTGGTAAGCTTGTTTGGCATTATGATGGTCAAATATAAAGCATTAATTAGTTTTGAAGGAAAAAAGCTCTTTTTTCTTGGATTTCTATCTACACATATAGAAAAATGACTATTTAGAATAGGTAAGGTTTTTTGTTTTATTTTGTTTTGTTTTTGTTTGGTTTTTTGAACAAAATTGAAAATAGTAAGAATATTTGGTATTATTTGTGCTAAAAGATGCTGCACAGTGAGTTAAGTTCAAATTTCAATAAAATTCTACTATGGTAATCACTCTGCTGTTATAATATATAGTCCCTATCATTGTACTTGGTACATATCATTGTTTTAAGAATATTAGTATAGTTAAATCATTTGCACATCTTTGAGGTCTCAGAACATACTGCAATATCTAGAAAACTATAGGCCTGCATGTCTACTGAACAACTCGCTTAATTTTAACCAACTTAAAGGGTAAAGTTTATTTTGCTCCACAAAAATAGTAATGATTTTGTTTGCTAAGAAACAGAATATGCATAGGTGACACAAATGGGAATTGTCAATGGCTAACAAGCGAACTTCAGCTCTACATGTAAATTTTTCAACAAATATTTAAATGGTAAGTGTCTTCCTTCCTTTTGAGGCCTGCCAGGTACTTTGGAATAGTATCTAATCCTGATTTTTAAGATAATGTTTATGAGGGTGTCTTTAAATCACAAAGACCAACTTCTAGAACCTGGCAATATTGTTTACTATGTTTAGTTGCAAGTTGCATGAGGTCATTGTATTTATTTCTGAGCTATGAAATTGTTAGAATATCTCCAAACAGCACATAAAGGTCAAATTTACTCCAGAATTTTAGAGGTATTAATTAAGATTTTTATTGCCATATAAAATTCAGGGCACATTTTTAAACAAAAGGAGAGAAAGACATGTACTTATGATATTCCATCTCTAGTTTTTCAATCATTTAATATGATGTTGGTAAAAGATTAATTTACATATGACATATCTGCCCCAAAAGGAATTGTGTGCCGTTAAAGGAAATGTACTAGTAGTGTTTCAAGTGATTTAATGTCACAGACTAAAGGCTGAATCAAGCAATTTCATATATTTATCAATGCCCAGGTCTATTAACCATGAAAAAAAATCTCTATAAAAGGAAAGAAATCAGAAACCTAACAGCACTGCTTTATCATAATTCAGGAGGCAAGTTGATTCATTTCATACTGGAAAAGAGTATGCTTTAATAGAAACTAGAGTATGCACACCAGAACATTTAAAAATTAAAACTATGCATTGGATCTAGTGAGCAGTTCTTAAAGTTAATTTCTATGAATATTACATATCCTGAAAAAAATCACTATTACTGTCATGATCTGTATATACATGCTTATAATTTATAGACACATCAAAGTTTGCCAAATTTGTTAAAATGTTAAGGGTTAATGAATTTATCTCAGGGCATTTATATAAATATCCATAGGATTTTTAATATATAATCCATAGGATTTTTAATTATATAAATGTAAGTGTTAGGAAATAAATGAGAGTAATTTTTCCTACTACCAGCACTGTAGAAATCTCAGATTTATTCATGTCTAACCAAATTAAAAATCTTCAGAAGAAATTTGAAACTATGTTGAGGCAATACAGAATAATTTTAGGAAAGTCTATTCGTAGTTTCTTGATGTCCAGACCTACTTTACTTGTACTGAATTACAATCAGCTGTAACATTTTTAACACGTCCTTTTAATTACCAGGCATGGTAGCACATCAGCACTGGGGAGGTGGAAATGGAAGGATCATGAGTTTAGAGCCAGCTGGTACTGCAGAGGGAGACACTGACTTAAAAATAAAAATTATCAAGTCTAAAAAAAAAGTCCAGATTCTTCCATATAAATCATGTGCACTCTGACTCTCAGTCTCATCAAACTGCCCTGTTGAGCCATAGATCATTGTAACCCTTTACTGCAGTTCAGTCTCCCTGAGTAAAAACATTCTGTGCTGTCATGTGGAAGGAACAGACTCATTTATTTTTTATTTGATAAACCTTCTTCTTGGTTCTGATGGTATATTGGCCAAGAAAATAGGGAAAGATCTGAATAATTAGTTCCAAATTTTAAATTATGTGGATACTAAATGGATGGAAAAAGTTATTCTACAAACATGTAGTGGGTCTGAAGGAGCACTCTTCAAAGAAATATCAATAGAGAAATAACAGGACTAGGAACAGGAAAAAGTTGGGCTATGAGACATAGTCAGAAAAAGCCTCCCCTGACCTCATATGAAAACACGAAAGATGAAATGACACCTGATAGTTACCCTCAAATTCCAGTAGTTTGAGTTTAAGAATATTGTCATCAGTCAGTTAATGCACTCTAAGAACATCAGCTTATAACAGGACTACATTTGTTCATTTAGTATCAATATCAATCAAGCAAGAGAGAGAAAAAGAGAGAGAGAAATGCAAATGCATCACCTAGTTATCAAATGTATTCTCTCAGTCTCATTGTAAATTAGAAGCTCTATATTCATCTTAAACATCAGGCTCTGCAAAATCTATCAGGAGAATGAATTCTTTCTGTATCAGCTGTATTTTTTGTATGCTGGGCCTCAGCTGAGAGGGAAGAAGCTAACAGCCTAATATTTGATGATATACTTGCTGTGTACTGTGCTGTAAACATTTCTCCTCTGGTAACTAAAATCATTAAATTTGCAAAGCCCAGAGCTTTGTGAACAAGGACAGATTTTAACAGTGAGTGAATGATACCACTTTATATGACATTTTTCTTGGACTTATACATTCTAAATACTAGGATCACAGAATACTAAATAACTATATACCACAATATAATTATTCTTTGTTTACAGCATATTTTGTATCCTTGAATATGATGCTATATCTCAGTAGCATACCACTTGTTAGGTAGCACCTTAACCCTTTCTTTTACTGACCTTATCATCATGTGTATGGCAGAAGCTTCTTGGTTTTATGACATGTATTAGGACCACTGGCTATAATGCTTATAGGCCACTGCTGTACCATATTTACTAAAAGTCTTGTGATGTTACACTTTATCTCACAGGCCAATGAGGTAAAGGTGGGGAGCTCTGACAACTACCATTAATATATTTGAGGACTCAGAAAATGACTGTCCTGGAGGAAGATAATATTTCAAAAAGAAGAGAAATCATGCAAACTACATGATTTCTAGGGGCATGCTGTGATTTCACATGATTGTGAGTATACCAGAAAATTTGAAGCAAAGGATTTTGTAGTGGGGGAACGTAGAGTGAAAAGAGCAGAGAGAGATGGGATGGCCATGGAGGTCATTGAATGACAAAATAGGGACTTGAGAAATAATCGTAAACAGTAAAATATTGTGATAAAGTTTACATTCTCTAAAACTATGCAGCAGTATGGAAGGTAAAGTGATCAAAATAAGCCAGAAAGGCTTACCAAGGAGAATGGAGATTGTGAGAAAAGGAGAGTAATGGACATACATTCAAGATTTTGGCTTAAGAAGCTAGAATAATAGATTTCTCATAAACTGAGATGTGTGAAACTTCAGAGATTCTTTATTTGATACCAGCAATTTATTTGGACAAATTTCATAACTAAGAGGAAACAGTCAAGGACAAGGAAGAATATTTGATATAGGATTTGGGTGATGGCTTCAGACTGTCATTCTTGTATGTGAGAACCATTAGCACATGTAAAATTAACTATGAAATTATTGATATTATAGTAAATGTCATTAATAGAAAGATTAGATCAATGTCTAAGTCGAGTATTCAACTGTGTCAAATAGTATTGAATCCCTCTGTGAGTTGAGAGAGTTGGCTAGCCATGTATTGGTTGACATAGCCAAGGGTACATCTGGTAAAACAGCAGAGAAAAGAATCTGGATACTAGAAAGAATGTTAGAAGAGTAGTTTAAAATAGATTATAGGAACATTCTGTTAAACAACATTGTTTATGTTGTTTATGGAAACAACACTGAGAATTGACAGTAGATGGGGAAGAACAAAATATTATCCACTTTCATATTTTGGGGACTATTGTTCAAATATATTTTCTTTATAGTAGATATGAGAAATATCAGAACTACTGTTTTCTTTTTAAAAAATTGTTATTGAAAATAGATTCTTCTATCATACAACATATCCTGACCACATTTTCCTCTCCCTCCACTCCTCCCAGCTCCTTCCCCACTTTCCCTCTCCCCTAGATCCTCTCTTTCTTCATTTCCTCTTCAGAAGAGAACAGGCCTCCAAGAAAGGACAAAAAAACAGGACAAAACAAGATACAATAAAACAAGGCAAAACCTTCCTATTGAGGTTGGACAAGGCAAACCAATAGGAGAAAAAAACTCTCAAGAGCAGACAAAAGAGTTAGAGAAACACCCACTCCCAGTGTTAGGAGTCCCACAAAAAGATAAAGCTAGCAGCCATAAGATATACTCAAAGGACCTGGTGCAGACCCATGCAAACCCTGTGCTTGCTGCTTTAGTCTCTGTGAGCCCTTATGAGCCATGCTTAGTTGATTCAGTGTACCGTGTTCTTCTGGTATCCTCTATCACCTCAGGCTCTGACAATCTTTCATCCTTCTCTTCTGCAGGATTCCCAGTCTTCAAGGGGAGGGACCTGATGGAGACCTCCAATTTATACTCTCTCTCTCCACATAATATATGGCTGTGAGTCTTTGCATCCATGCCTATCAGCTACTGGAGGAAGCCTCTCTGGTTACAATTGGGCTAGGCACCAATCTATGAGTATAGCAGAATATCATTTGGAATCATTTCTTTGCTTTTTTTTTTTTTTGCCAGTCACGTTTGGTTCTACCCTAGATCTCTGGGATATTTAATTTCTTGTTCTTGGCCATCAAGGCAGAGTAGAACATGGGTTCCCATTTATGGATTGGGCCTCAAGTTAAACCAAACATTGGTTGGCCATTCCTACAAGTTCTGTGCCACCATTACTCCAGCACGTCATGCAAGCAGAACTGTTTGTATGTGGATGGTTTTGTGGCTGTTTTGGTGTCCAGATTTCTCTTTCTCAAGCCTTCAGAGTAACTTCCCATGCCAAAGAAATTAGAATGTAGAAGTAAAGGCTACATGCCCACACCAGCTCGACCTCTCTATTTTCAGTGAGCTGTGTGGACATTGTCCTTGGCAATGCCCCCACCCCACTGTAGACGAAAGTTTGTCCGGTTCCCCCGCCCAGCTTCCAAGGCCGCTTAGACCCAAATAAAGACACAGAGGCTTATATCATTTTTAAACTATGGCCCTGGCAGGCTTCTCGCTAGCTAGCTCTTACATCTTAAATTAACCCATTTTATAAATCTATGTCGCCACGTGTTCCATGTGGCTTTACCTGTGTGCTGCTACATGCTGCTTTCTAGATGGCAGAATGGCGTCTGGCCCCGCTCTGCTTTCTGCTGCTCTCTGCCTAGTTTGAATATCCCGCCTAACCTTATTCTGCCTCACCATTGGCCAAACAGCTTTATTTATCAACCAATCAGAGCAAAACATTTTTAGAAAGACATTCCCATCACCCCACTGTCAGTTTTCAGAGAGCAATCTTCTGTCCTCGCACCAGCCTGAGTTATTTTGATATCTTCATGGGACCCCCTCATCCAACAACTCAACTAAATGCAATCCAGTCCCACCATTGCCAGCCTTGTCTGGCTACAAAAGATGGCCAGTTTAGACTCCTATCCTCCATTACTAGGAGTCCTCACTAGGGTCACCCTCATAGATTCCAGGAAATTTCCATTGCACTAGGTTTCTACACGAGTCCCCAATGCTTCACAAGTCTAGCTGTCTCTCCCAACATTCTCTTTCTAAACCCCCTGCTGTATCCTTCCTGCTCCTGTCCTCACCCACACCCAGTCACCCATAAAATTTATTCAATTTTCCCTTCCAAGAAATGTCCATGCATTCCTTCTAGAGACTTCCTCTTTACCTAACCTTTCTGGGTCTGTGGATTGTAACTTTTTTATCATTCACTTAACAGCTAATATTCACCTATAAGTGAATACATACCATATTTGTCTTTCTGGGTGTGGGTTATCTCACTCAGGATGATTTTTTTTCGAGTTTTTCTAAGGTTAATTATTTCACAGGAAGTTATACTAGAGCAATATCCTTATATTAGTAATTAAGATTAGTGCTCAAACACAAACTGTAGACATATTGTCCTTCATATGGTAACATTGTTCATCCTTAATTAGAATATAACAGTGCATGTGAGAACAGATGAAAGAAGTAAGGAGATGGAATTTAGGAATTCAATGTTTCTTCTAATTGCTTATTTTCTCAGTGAAATAGGACATATGATTGTTTGTTTTATTTTAAGTGTTTTCTTAACTTCAAAGTATATTACTCTAATCCATCTACCCTGACTGCCTCTAATTGTCTTTTTTACCCTCTTTATCAGAATTTCCTGGTGACCAGCAGTATCTGTAGTCAATGACATCTATGGAGATAGAGCACAAGAAATAGCTTAATATTTCCCTTGATATTTGTGGGATGTTGGATCCCACTTTTTCCCATCGTACTCTTGAGGAGAGAGGGATAAGAAATATTTAAATAGAAAGATAGTGTGGAGAAGATAGACAGAAACACAGGTTAGCTTCAGGAGGACCTGAATCAATATCCACCAGCCGCTTTTGTCTCTTCAAAAGGGCTTTTAATAGGAATGCCAACAGGTGGGCCAAAAGACCTCGCCCTAGAACAGCCAAGTGTAGACCCTTCCAAACACCTGGTAAACACACACATGGTCAAGCCATCCCCTAATGCAGTCTTGCTGGGTAAAGTAAGCTCAGATCTCACTAGGAAACCTCTGTGGGACGCCACAGCTCCACCCTCTTTATATATTAAAGGATCCTCCAGGTCCTTCAGATAGACTGTGCCTGTCTTAGGTCGTTCTTCTTTTCTAATCTTCCTTACCCGTCATGGAGATACACTTTCCATCAAGCACACTATGGAGATACACTTTCCATCAAGCACACTATGGCTTAGGTTGGAAGCTAGCAAGAAGAATGTTGCCCGTCTTTGACTACCAGCCTATGACAAGAGATGGTACAGAGCATAACTAAGCTCTGACTCAGATCCCTACTAAGAGCTTGCAAGTAGGTGGAACATCCACAGTGATCCCTGGGCTCCCTCACCCCCCAGTAAAGGAGTAGAGGATAACAAAGTGGAATGTTCTTTTTGAATGGGCCTAAGATGTCTATAACAGCCTTAGCTCTGACAAGCCCTTTTCTAAATCAAAACCCTCAATACAAATACATCAAAGAAACTGCATCAAACTTAAAGATTCCCTTAGCTTCTGCAAACCATGGTTCACTAATAAATTAATATAATTCTAGTATGAACATTATTATACATACTTACAACTAGCATGAATATCACTATATATATTTACACTTTTTATAAACTTACATTCATAAGCAAACTCTATAGGACTACTTTACAAAATTTATCAAACATCTAGAAAAGATATCTTAACAAAAATATTTACATTTTCTTCCAACAAGACAGAGAGTATGCAAATCATGAGTTAGCACAGTTAAAATTGTAGGTGAACTCAAAACTGCTGCATTCCTGTAGTTTGGAGTTCACAGTCAGCTTTGATATCATCCTGAAAGTTTTCCTGACAGTTTGAAGTCAGAGCCTAATTCATCAATGGTTCTAGAGTCTTTGTATACAGCTCCCTAGACCCCAGAATTCAGTGAGTGCCGTTGCTAGGGGGATGTAACACTCGGGATAACACCACTCACTCAAAACCACCTCTCATGCCAGGCACTCTCAGCTGTTCTGGAAATGGCAGACGCCAACCAGGGGGCTTTCTCTTTACTTATTGCAGCTCCCCTGAGTGCCACAATTCAAACAAACATTGCTGAAACTTCACTCAGTTACAACAGCACTTTTGGTTAGCTTTCCTGAGAAGCCTTGCCTCCAGGCAAGAATAGTTGCTGTAGTAACTGAGCCAATTTTCTGTTCAGCTGGTAAGACTCAAACTGTTTGTTAAAGGGACCACACATTAATTGGCTGCTAAAAGTGGTGTGGCTCCAGGCTTCATCTAATTTCAGTTTTTTCTAAATAGTGACAAAAATTTGTTCCCAAACTTTTTATCAGTCTGGGGGTCCCTTTATTCTCCTGCTTTCCCCAGACTGTATGATGGAATCATAATATCAGAAACATTGCTCCCACTGCTCTTACTCCAGCTCTTCTGGGGGAGTATCATTGGAGCTGACATTCCTCTGTTCCACACATCTCACCAAGCACTCAGGCAGCCATTAACCTTGATTTGATGACTGAGGGTACAATTTTCCTCTTCTTATTTTTTTGAAGGTGCATCTTAAGACTGCCATGAGCTCTTTCAATGATGGCTTGTCTTTGATAGATTTCTATTAGCCCAATATTTTCTTCTTGCATCTCAAGCACTATCTAGGTTCCTTATTCATCCTTAAGCTTTTCCCACACCCAAAACAACTTCCAGGTGTTGGGACTGCTCTCTCTTGCTTTCTAAGCTTCTTGACAAATGGCATTAACATTTTAATTGCCTCCTGACAGGCAAGCTTTGTTCACCTGTTTCCCATTACTTGGGAGGTAAAGCTTCTAAGCTTTTTACTCAGCCAGAAAACAGAAACTGAATGACTTTGGATATTGGCTTCATTCAACTTTTTTCCTGTTTCAATCTTTCTGTACCTCACTTCTCTGGGCCTGGCAGCCTAGAAAACCTGGTGTTCTGAGACCCTGAGGGCTTTCTCTTGCCTCATGCTGCACAACTGAATGCCATCCCTCTGCTGTAAGCTGCCATCCTCAAGCAGGCCTTCTGAGTCCAGAAGAAAACCCAGCCATGGCCAATTGTGGCCACTGTACTCCCAGCTCCATTTACACAGTCAGTTTTCATTCTGAAAATCAAGACCAAGTGAGCTTTTGCCCTTCTGCTCCATGGTAGGTTTCTGTCTTCCCTGAGCTTGTCTTCGGACACCTGCATTATCGTTTGACAGGTGTACCTCCCTAATCAAACTCTCTACCTGGCATTGTCCTTGGAGTGGGTTGCACCTTCCCGTTCATACACACAGACCGATGCTTGGTGCCAGAAATGAAAACCTCTAGGGGCTTGTTTCCCTCCTCACTGAGTCAGTGAAAAAACAATGAGAGTACTTGAAACAAGAGCCTCTTCAGAGAGATTTCCTCCAGATAGATTCCTCCCTTTGTGCTTGCTTGTCTCCTTCCTCTAGATGCAGAGTCCCTGATGCCTTGGCTGCTGCTCAGCCCTCCACTAACAGCTTTCTGTTCTGAGGGTAGGAGCTTGCATTTCAATTTCTGCTTCATTTGTATGGCAAAATGCAGCCTCAGGTTTTCTCATGCTGCCATTGCAGCTACTGCTAGGGACTTAGACCTTGTTCTTCTCCCCCCCTGCTAGCTGCTTCCAAATGCTGGCTTGAAGAGGAGATGCAGCACTAACAGAGAGGGTTGACAAGGCTTTAGGGGATTTTTGTGCTAAGGCAGTTGCAGGTAACCTTTCCATTCCAATAGATGCCCTCCCAGTTGAGTCTAATCCTTCCCCTACAGAAGAAAGATAAGTACTCTTCTGAGAGGTAGAGACCTGAAGAGCTTCCAGTTTTTGAGTAAGACAAATTACTAAACTTTTTAAGCTCTTCAGTTCCTCTTTTGTCTCATCCCAAGACTTCTGTTCCCTTAAATTGGCTTTACCACCAAGCAGGAACTGACTCTGAGCATGTGGTGTTGTAAAAGTGCTTTCAAGCGCTACCAGCAGAAGAGAGGGTTTTGTTTCACCCACATCTGTCTCAGGGAAAATTCTCACTTGCATTTCAGGGCTTGGGTCTAAGCTGTCTCGAATTAACACCCACAGGCCAAAAGCTTCCACAAAAATCTTTGCTGGACCCTTTTCCTCATAGTATTGTTTCATTTCTGCTTTGATTCTCCTCCAGGAGTGTGTATTCAGATTTTCATAGTCAGAGAATCAAGGACACATTTTCTCTATGAACTCCAAAAATCTCCATACTTGTTATGGTTCTACCTTAACCCTTCTAGATTTTAAGCTTTCTACAAGTGAATCTTCAAAGATCTGCTTACTATTTCCCTGCCCCATTTCAGCACTAGGGAAATTCTACTCTTATCCTAAGTTTCTTCTTACCCAATATTCCTATACCTAACCCTATATCTTAACTTAATTTTAATAGACAGAAGTTAAGAGAAAGAGAGAGAAAAAACATAGACACAGAGAGATACTCGCTGCAGCCTATATTCTCACTTTGGCTTTTCTTTCAGCCACTTTGCTTTATCTACATACAATTTTACACCCCGAAATAGAGTACCATCACCTTTGCTTTTAATTCATTACCAGGCATGCCCCCCTGCTCCTGCAACACCCCCAATCTCCTTTTGCCAAGTCCCTAGTTATGTCCCTGTTCAGACACCAACTGTGAGAGACCTGCTCTCACTTTTTCTCAGGGTACTCTTGAGGAGAGAGGGATAAGAAATATTTAGATAGAAAGATAGTGTGGAGAAGACAGACAGAAACCAGGATAGTTTCAGAAGGACCTGGATCAATATACATGGCCCCTTCTGTCTCTTCAAAAGAGCTTTTTATAGGAATGCCAAGGGGTGGGGCAAAAGACCTCACCCTAGAACAACCAAGTGCAGACCTTTCCAAACACCTGGTAACCTTTCACATGGTCAAGCCATCCTCTAATGCAGCCCTGCTGGGTAAAGCAAGCTCAGATCTCACAAGGAAACCTGTGGGCCCCCATAGATATTGTGGAGGTCAGTTTAGTCTATAATACATGAGCAATGATTTTCTGAAGCTCCTGTTGAAGCTATGTGTAAGATATGATTTATTTGTTCAAGTTCTATGACATGTCTCCTTCTACTTATGCTGCAATGTTTACTGTGGCATTCAGAGTTGTCTCCTCGGGCTATCAGATTCCTGGCAGTTCTCAGGGTCCAAATTAAACCAGAAACTACTCTCATCTTCAACATAAGAGAACTATGTTTTTTAAAGTAATTAACTACAGAAGCTGCAGAACAATGTTTCTTAGGATTGGCTGATCTTTGGGACTATATTTATTACCCTTTAGGAAAATAGATACTCTAGGGTGTGGTGATTATATTGTGTTCCCCAAAATATTTTGTACCCTAATAAAACTTATTTGGGGTCAGAGAACAGAACAGCCACTAGATTAAACACAGAGGTTAG
>LZPO01087373.1:3439-55054 GCA_001675575.1 Neotoma lepida | reverse complement strand
GATCTCATGTCTTTGCTTGAGAAAGACACATGCCTTTAATCCTAGAAAGTAGTGGCAGGAAGCAGAAAGATATATAAGGTGTGGAAACCAGAAGCTAGAGGGCCCCTTAAGCTTTCAGGCTTTGAGCAGCAGTGGAGCTGAGATTCATTCTGGAGAGGACTCAGAAGCCTGCAGTCTGAGGAAACAAGATCAGCTGAGGAGTTGACATGGTGAGGTTGGCTGTGGCTTGTTCTGTCTNTCTGATCATTCAGAATTTACCTCAATACCTGGCCTGGTGTTTTCAATTAATAAGACNGTTTAAGATTCGCTCTACACTAGGGCATCTTTCAATTTTGCTTTAAGATTTTTGTTTTCATTTATGTGTATGTATTTGTGGAAGTGCATGTCACATGTGTACAGAGGCCAGAAGAACATATAAGATCTCCAGGAGATAGAGTTATTAGAAGTTGTGAGATGTTCAATGCAGGTTCTGGGAACTAAAATTGAGTCCTCTGAAAGATCAGTAGGTGCGATTAACAACTGAGTCATTACTCCAACCTCTATAGGGTCCATTTCTTAACATGGATGAAAGCAGGCTCAGTACAGTAGAGATGTGATAACCACCATAAATCACCAGGCCTCAGTGGAATCATCACTGAATTTCTTAAGAGGCCAGCACCAATGACATTGGTGTCCTGTCCTTCCAGAATTGCCCTTCTTTTTCCTAAAGCCAACACTTATATTTGTCTCTTAATAAACTTCAACTTTAATTGAAGAGAAATAGTACTAATATTTTTTTAATTTTCCTGAAAGACCTAGCTATCTCTATATTAGTTTTATTTTAGCAAAGTATATAGAATTTACCATTTTACTCATCTTTTATCTAAATTTCAGTCACTTGATTACATTCACATTGTCATGAAATTTCTCCATTACTTTAAAATAAACATTGTTTTAGAATAGTTTTATATTCACAGAAATTATTGCAGAGATAGTACTGATCTCAACCACAGCCCTCATCCCATATTTTCTATTGTACAAATATTAAAATAAGACAATTTTTTCTTTATTAAAAAATTTTTATTCATTTTACAAAAGAACCACAGATCCCCCTCTCATCTCTCCTCCTGCTCCTCTTCTCTCAAAAGGTAAAGCCTTCCATGGGGAGGCAACAAAGCCTGGTACATTCAGTTGATGTAGATCCAAGCCCCTCCCTCCTGCATCAAGGTTGTGCAAGATGTCCCACCATAGGTAATGGGCTCCAAAAAGCCAGCTCATGCACCAGGGATAGATCCTGTTCCCACTGTCAAGGGCTCCTTAAACAGACCAAGCTACATGACCATCTCACTTATGCAGAGTGCCTAGTCCAGTCCCATGTAGGCTCCACAGCTGTTGGTCTAAAGTTCATGAGTTCCTAGAGGCTTGATTCAGTTGTCTCTATGTGGCGATTATATTGTGTACCCCAAAATATTGTGTACCCTAATAAACGTTATCTGGGGTCAGAGAACAGAACAACCACTAGATAGACATAGAGGCCAGAAAATGGTGGCACACATACCTTTAATCCTAGTATTCTGGAGGCAGAGATCCATTCAGATCTCTGTGAGTTCAAGGCCATACTGGAAACAGAGCCACTCATAGTGGTACACACCTTTGATCCCAGGACTTGAGATCTATGTCTTGCTTGGGAAAGATTTTTAATGCCAGGAAGTAATGGCAGGAAGCAGAAAAGTATATAAGGCATAAGAACCAGAAACTAGAGGCCTCTTAAGCTTTCAGGCTTTGAGCAGCAGTTCAGCTGATATTATTCAGGTGAGGACTCAGAGGCTTTCAGTCTGAAGAAACAACATAAGCTGAGGACTTGGCAAGGTAAGATTGGCTGTGGCTTGTTCTGTTTCTCTGACCTTTCAGAATTTACCACAATACCTGGCCTGGTGTTTTCAAGTAATAAGACAGTTTAAGATTCATCTTACATCTCTGTAGATTTCCCCATTGTGATCTTGATTGCCTTTGCTCATAGAATCCCTCTTCCCTCTCTGTAACTGGACTGCTGGAGCTTGGCCTGGTTCTTGGCTGTGGATCTCTGCATCTGCTTCCATCAGTTACTGGATGAAGGCTCTATGATGACAGTTAGGGTATTCACCAATATGATTACCAGGGTAGGCCAGCTCAAGCACCTTCTCCACTATTTCTAGTAGTCTAAGTATGGGTTATCCTTGTGGATTCCTGGGAACTTTCCTAGCACCAGGTTTCTCCCTATCCACATGATGTCTCCATCTATCATGATATCTCTTTCATTGCTCTTTCACTCTGTTTCTCTTCCAGCTTATAGGTCTCCTTATGTTCTCATCCCCCATCCTTTCCCTTCTATTGCTCCTCCTCACTCCCAGTTTACTCAGGAAATCTCATCTATATCCCCTTCCCAGGGCAATCCATGCATCCCTCTTAGGGTCCTCCTTGTTAGCTTGCTTCTCTGGAACTGTGGGTTGTAGTCTGGTTATCCTTTGCTTTATATCTAGTATCCACTTATGAGTGAGTACATACCATGTTTGTCTTTCAGAGTATGAATTATCTCACTCAGGATGATATTTTCTAGTTCCATCCATTTGCCTGCAAATTTCATGATGTCATTGTTTTTTTGCAGCTGATTACTTCATTGTGTATATGTACCACATTTTCTGTATCCATTCTTTGGTACAGGGGCATCTAGGTTGTTTCCAGGTTCTGGTTATTACAAACAATGCTTCTATGAACATAGTTGAGCAAGTGTCCTTGTGGTATGATTGAGCATCCTTTGGGTATATGCCCAAGAGTTTTATCATTGTGTCTTGAGGTAGATTGATTCCCAATTTTCTGAGAAACCACCATACTGATTTCCAAAGTGGCTGTACAAGTTTGCTCCCACCAACAATGGAGGAGCACAACACATTTTTCAATTCATCCCATAAAAACAACATTGAATGTGTATTTTCAACATTTCAGTATATTTTCTGTTTGAACTGATTTCTCCTCCTGATTTTAATCCAGCATATATTTACACCTGTCTACTTTCTTCCTTCCAACACTTCATGGCTTATTTTACATAACATTTAAACCGGTTTAAGGACGTAATGCTGATATAGAAATATTATATAGGGTTAATTTGATGACTTTGCAGATAAGCATAAATTTTGTAAATTATTAGGATACTATATACAACAAGCATACCATCAGATTCTTTATTAACATTGTTATTTAATTTTTGTAATAACTACACAACAAAATGTTGACTATATAATGCTGTTTTCATAACAATAGGTACTATGTTTCACTATACTGTACAGTGGAAACCTTGAACTATGGATCTGCTGAGTAATACTGCCCCATTTACTTAAGACCTTACCATTTCATCTACTTCTATGTATATGAAATTTTAGAGTCCTCATAAAATGGTATTATATCATCTTTTACTGTCTGTGTCTGGCTTATTTCATTTAACATAATATCATATTGTTCATATATATTGTTGCAGTAGCAGAATTTCATTATTCTTTGGGATAAATAATATTATACTATGTCAATAGGCTATTTTCTTTATCTATTCATGGGTTAATAGACTTTTAGAGTGTTTACACATCATAGCTATTGGGAAAAACACTATCACATAAATGCAAGTACATAACACTGGCAGTCCAAGGGATATTGAAAACAGAGGCACTTCTGTCTCTTGCTTTTTCTCTCAGACTGCTGGAAGAATGCACCTCAGGGAAATAAAAGTTCCCCTGAAGCCTCATGCTGTAGTAAGGGAAAACTTAAAGCTCTTTTCCTAGACAGAGGTGGAACTAAATTCCCATGAAGATATTTCACAGTTATAAGAGTATATTGTAAGAGTGACTGGAGAAAAGAGTTAATAACAAGATTGTTCAGTGATGGACTGAACCACATGTCAACCAAGACCGCTTAGTTATGCACACATCAAGCCCTCTGTTTAAACCTAAACCTCATGTGAGGATTCCAAAATGAACTTATTGGTCACTCACTACCATTTTTACTTGTTTCTCTTTCCAATGTGGCCACATTACATAAATCTCCTCTCTTGCTTTTCACTATTACTTATTTCTTTATTTAGCTATATTGTAGAGAGATTCCCAAAACCTCACTTATTGGAGCCACTGAGTTCAGGACATTGTACCAAAAATTCCAATAGCAATATCTTTTAATGGCTCCAACTTCTATCACTTTAAGATTATATCTGGGAGAACTCTGCCTCTTGGTGCAGGACCAGCTTAGCTCTTTATTCCCAATCCCTCAGACTTTTCTTCTTCCCCATCTCCATTAATTTGTGTGAGCTGCCAATATCCAGAAACACTTTTGACTAGGGACCACATCAGGCTAGGACTTAGGTAGGCAAGTTTCACTATCCTTTCAATCCTCCTTTACACTCTGTCCAGGCTTCTCTTAATCTTGTAGTAGCCTGCTTGCAAAAGCCCCTATATTCACTTCAGTTCCATTCACTTGGGCCCCTGCATATTGGTACAGAGACCCCTTTAACCTCTTCATTCCTGTCTCTCAAGACTTGATCTTTGTCCTATTGTAACCTACTTGCTGGAGCTCCTCTTCCACCGCTTCTTGGGAATTTTGCCTTTTCATAAAGACCTAATGCTGTTAGCTCTTCTACATGTCCTCTCTCAGCCTTCCTTCCTAGCCCATCTCTATTCCTTTCTGCCATCCACCAACTTGCAGGAGCTCCCTCTACTATAGCTATCACACTTGCTTAGAACCCAGAAAGGGCAATAGAAACTAAAGAATAGGATAGCAAATTAACAGAAACAAGAAAAGATATCAGCACCTATGTTTATGTAATTCATTTAAATTGTAATGGATAATTAAGAAATACAGATTAATGATTAGTCTTCTCTGATAATCAAATTTATAGTCATGTTAAGTTTTCTAGGTATATATAGATATATTTCAATTAGGTAGGTAATCTTCAAACACTTCAAAGATCTACAGAATATGGCATTTAAAATGTTTTAAAAACTTTCTGGATAGTGAGACATGTCTGCTTCTGGTAGCACCGATTTACTTCAAAGAGAACGATAGGCGTCGAAGACACTACATATGGAGTTTATCTTCTTCTTGGCAAAAATAGCCATTTGGGCAAGAAACTGTTCTTGCCTGGACTGCTTGAGAAAATGTTATACCGACTGGACATGCAGGACTCATGGAAAGGTGACCACTGAACTTTACAAGATAAGATGGTCCTTCAGGTTCCTGCTTCGCTGAGGAGACTACAAATATTCTACAGGACACAGAGAAAAGTGACTGAGAGACTCTAGGCCTGTAGGCTGAAGAATGGATGCCCTAACATTACAGAAGAACTTTGGGTGACTGTCCAGGTAGCCAGCTGTCTCTGTCATTCTAGATTTTTAAAAGTTGCTTACAATATTCTTCCTCTTTACTTAGGTAGTATTATATCCTTCTGAGGTCTTTGATGTAGTTGAAGACTAGATAGTTATATTTTTCCTTGGTTGTAATAAAAGATAAATTAGATATAAAACTTTAGACTCAAATATAGGATAGATAAAATATTTTCTTTAATTTTGCCAAATACAAATAGACTAGATATTGTAACTGTAATTCTTGCTAGATAACTGTTTTGTTTTCTGTAATTTTACTATGTTAAAGTTAAAACCTTCCTTTTAAATAGAAAGAAAAGGGGAAATGATGGGAATGTCTTTCTAAAAATGTGTTGCTCTGATTGGTTGATAAATAAAGCTGTTTGGCCAATGGTGAGGCAGGATAAGGTTAGGCGGGACATTCGAACTAGGGGAAGAGAAGCCGAAAGCAGAGCAGGGGCAGACGCCATTCTGCCGCCCAGAGAGCAACATGTAACTGCGCACAGGTAAAGCCATGTGGAACACGTGGCGACATAGATTTATAAAATGGGTTAATTTAAGATGTAAGAGCTAGCTAGCGAGAAGCCTGCCAGGGCCATAGTTTAAAAATGATATAAGCCTCTGTGTGTTTATTTGGGTCTAAGTGGGCCGTGAGAGCCGGGCGGGGAAACCGGACAAACTTTCGTCTACATTCAACAATCCACCCTTTTATCTCATTATTTTTATACTACATTCCCCCTTTTACTCTTCAGGAAGATACCCCTGAATCTGATCTCCTTTGTGCAGTTTTTTTCTGACCAATGACCATTAACACTTTGTAACCAACCACCTTAGGGTGTTTTTTTAGAAAATGACAAACATCCATAATCCATCAAATGACCAAGACTCACCCATCCCACCTCTTCAGAATGTAGACATCATATTCAGTGGTATGCTTTCTGTTGTTTGGGGGCATTGGCATCTTTGGGGGACCCAGAGAAAATTAAGATAATGGTCAATTCCTGGGGGAGTTAGATATTGTCCAGTCTCGGTCTGATGGGATAATGCAAGCCTTATATAAAGTTTTGGCTTGAATAATCTGTGAGGCTGGACTATCTCAGCCACCAGCCTTGAAGCTGTTCTGGATGCAGAACCCTGAGGAAACTGCAACAGAGATACTCTGAGAGGCTGTATCACCTGTGCCACCCACTTTCACTGATGTCTGGTCTTCTTGTTCTGAAAACACATAAACTTTCAAATGTAGCATACATGTCTGTATTAACACAAGTTAATGAACTGTGTATTGTACACAAGCCAGCCAATGATGATTTTTTTGTTTTATGTTTGAGCAGGTAAAATATACATCACCTGTCTTGTAGTTCTTCTATCATTATTTTTTTTATGTTTGTAATCAGAATTTTCAGGGGGTCTTCCCTGATCTAACCTGATCCATATCAAACTGGAACAAATCTACAGCCTCACATCTCCTGTGGAAATAAAGACATAATTTCTTCCCCAAAGTAACATATCTTTTGACTTCCATTTTGAAGTCAAGATATTTTTAAAATGTGTAAGTTGGTTTAATCAGCAGTTTTAATAATCCAATGTGTTTTAGCAGCTGTCATTTATTCATTAGCAATCATAAAATCTAAATACAACACAACAACATACAGAATCCAGACTCTCTGTGCATTTCCATTCTTTATGTGGTGCATATATATATTCTATTTTAAGGAATTTCTTATTTTTAAAGTAATATTTAATCTATGACTGTCTATATTCTTTCTCTTTTTTCTTTTAATTTCTCATTTTTTAATTTAAAAGGCTTTTTTTCCATTTTACATACCAACCACAGTTCCCCCTCTTTCCCCTCCTCCCACTCACTCCCTACCTTCCTCCCATCCACTCCTCAGAGGGAGTAAGGCCTCCCATGGGGAGTCAACAAAGTCTGGCATATCAAATTGAGGCAGGCCAAAGCCTCTCCCCACTTCATGAAGACTGAGCAAAGTATCCTTCCATAGGGAATGGGCTGCAAAAAGCCAGTTCATGCACTAGGGATAAATCCTGGTCCCACTGCCAGTGAACCCACAAACTGCTTTCTTAAAACTACGCACATTTTTTAATACACTGTAACCTGTTTAGAGTTTTTTTTTTCCATCTGAACCTGGCTTTACTGTGTATCTATAAGCTTTTCTGTCTGCATGAGTAAAATCTTAAACCACCACACAGCTTACTTAGCTCATGGTATGCTGGTGGCTCAAACCCAGAGGCTGCAGCTAGGAAATGCTTCTCTGTACCACAGCCTGCTTGAGAGACTGTCAGACTAGGAAGCCATGTTTGGCTCTGCTTTTGTGTGTTTGAAATCTTTTCAAAGCTTTCTCAAGTCTTATGTGGAAATATGTGCCCAGACATTGGGTGCCATTTGTAGGCTGATGTTTCTTTGGGCTGCCAAATTACAGAAAACAACATGGAGACTTATTATTAATTATGAATGCTCAGCCAATAGCTTAGGCTTGTTTCTAACTAGCTCTTACAACTTAAATTAATCCATTTTTGTCCATCTACTTTTTGTCTCATGGCTTTTTTACCTTTACTCTGTACTGCCCATCCTGCTTCCTCTGAGTTCTGAGGTCTTTTCATGACTCCGTCATTCTTCTTCCCAGAATCCTCTCTGGTCAAAAATCCTGCCTAGGTATTGGCCATTTAGCTTTTTATTAAACCAATCTGAGTGACAAATATTCACAAGGTACAAAAAGATTATTCTACAACAGTTTCATCCAGTGCTGTGGTTGGGAGGGTGCCACTAAGATGAGCGAATTTGTGATGGAGAGATGGGAGAGAAAAAGAAATGAAATGGTTCATGTGCTGTGGAAATATCTGGAGTCAATGTTGGTATCCAAGGGCCATGCTAACACTGGGGTCATGCTTATGTGTGTAGCCTGTGCTGCTACCCGGGGGTCATGGTGACATCTTGACCTGAGCTACAGCTAAAGACCATAAGTAGGTCTGTGGCCCTGGTATAGCCAAGGTCTATGTTGATGTTCCTGGCTTTTGTTACCATCAAAGGCCATGCAGATTCTCAGTGTCTAGGCCACCACCTCGGGCCATATTGGTGTATGAGAGCCATGATGCTGCTGGGGCCATGCCAATCTGAGTGGCCCATGCTACTACCTGGGGTCATGGTGACATCTAGGCCTGGCTGCTGCCAAAGACCATTTCTGGGTATGTGTTGTACTGCATTCAGAGTCTGTGTTAAAATCCTAGGCCATAGGGATGCCCAGGGTCTGGGCCACAACCTGTGTCTGAGAGCCATGCTATCACTGGAGCCATGCTGATCTAAGTGGCCTGTGTTGCTACCCAGGGCCAAGCTGCTGCTGAGAGCCATGTCTGGGTCCATGTTCTTACAGCAGCCAGGGGCTGAGTTAACATCTGTGGCTCCTGGAACCAGCAAGGGCTGTAAGGATGACTGAGGTCTGGTTAGCCACCTGAGAACATGTTGATATCCAAGAAACATGCTGCTGCAGGGGCCATACTGCTCTGGATGACCTGTACTGCCAAAGGGGCTATGGTGACATCTGAACCAGAGTTGCTGCCAAAGCCCATGTCTGGGTCCATGGTCTTGCTGCAGCTGTGGTCTGTGTTGATATCTGTGGCCTGTGTTACCACAGGGAGGCATAAGAACCATGCATGATGAAATCTGAGGTCCAGGCTGAGCCAGCCGTACACTTCTCTCGCCCTGGGATAACTGGGCCTGCTCCAACCCAACACTGGATAGTACAGCAGGAGAGCTGGCCCTAACCCTCACAGGAGAGCTGACTCCAATGACCTGGGCATGGCAGAGCTGGCCCCCTGCACTCAGGAGAGATGGTCCCACCACCATGACAGGCATGGGAAAGCTGGCTCCATTGATATGGGTGTAGGAGAGCTAGCTTGACCTGTGCTTTAGGGGGCTAGCCCCAGAGGTCAGGTTTGACCAGCTCATCTATGATCCAGGCCCACATTGAGGGCCTTGGATTGGCCAACCCTAACATCTACTCCATCTATGATGTACTGGAGCATATGAAGGGATTGGTCCTGCAGAACAATAGTGGTAGGATCCCCATGACTCAGAGCAGCAGTGGGATATCTGAGAGGTGTTTCAGTGAGGATCCAGTAATGATGATGTACCAGAAACCAGAGGATTTGAACCAGACAAATGACTCATTGCAATAAACATTTGCTAGTAAAACTGATTGGACAAAAGAGTATACTATATGACACATGGAAGCTCTCAATGTCACCAGGATGAGTGAATAAAAAGATGTTGGAGAGGCAGGTAAGATGGAGGAGAGAAGAGGTGTTTGTTTGTTTGGTTTGGTTTGAATTTTTTAAATTTTCTTTTGGGGCATATGCTGCAAAGTTGAAAAGGTGGATATAGAGGTACTGAGAAATGAGCAGAATTGGTGGGTATGATATGAAATTCCCAAAGAATCAATAAAGAAATTATGTTTTAAAAAGTTTTATTTCCTTCTCATTGGTATCAGTGCTTTTTTTGATACTCAACTTCTTAACAAACATAACAGGATTTCATATAGTAGTTTTAATGGGCCTTTCTCTAAGGATAAGAAATGCTTCATATCTTTTTATATCCTTGATGGGCAATTTTATGTGTCCTTTTGAGAAATATCTATTCAGGTCCTTTGTCCAATTTATAATCACATTATTTTTCTGTTAATCAGTCAGTTGACTTATATATTTTTGTGGTAGCTGTATTCTCCCTATTTTAAAAATAAAACTGATTACATTAGGACAATGAATTTTAAATTTCATTATAGCTCAAACACCTTAGATTATGCTTTAGGTTTCTCTTTTTAAAAGATTTATTTGTTTTATATATATGTGTGTGTCTGCATTTGTATGCATGCACCAAATGCATGCCAGTGCCTATGCAGGCAAAAATGTAGTATCAGATCCTTGAAAGCTGGAGTTAAAAGATGGTATGAGCCACTATGTAGATGTGGGGAATCAAATATAGATCCTCTATGAGAGCAATGATTGCTCTTAAACATTGAGCCATCTCTCTAGCTTCAATTTTATCCTAACAAATGGATTTAGTTTCTTTTGTGTTTTAACTTAGAAATCACACATACTAAATAGCATTTGCAGAAATATTTCTCCTTATGGAAAAGTAGTGCATACTCCAGATGCCAAAGAAGCTGTACTGCCAGATGTTGACCCAGATGTACATGTAAATTCCACACATTGACTTAATTTTATATTGAGGAAGTAAGTACTGATGCACATGAAGCTACATTTCATAAAAGATATTAAGCATACTGAGGAAGATACCCTTTCTTAATGCCATGAAGAGTCAAGCTTTGACTCATTAATTGATTATTTATTCATTAAATTTTATTATAATCCCACTATAAACTGCTATTGTTATGGGCCTTTGAAAAACAAAGACATATGAGACAATGTATATGCCCTCAATTAGCTTGGAATAATGAAGAAGTCAGCACATAAAATGATTGTTTTTATACTATGATAAAGACTAGCATTGACATAAATACTAAAATGGGTGAGATTAATAGAGAGAAGACTTTTACTAGAAAAGATAATAGCAATTTTGAAAGAAGATATATTTTAGAAGGTGTTGAGAAAGAATGACACAAGTATAATGAATGCAAATATAGGAACAGTGAATTGGGGGAAACATGTCTAATAAGGATCTTTCCAGTGTTTTGACAGGACTTGATGGTCAATATGTTTATGAATGTGGATGCTACATCACTTAAAATTATGAGTCTGATAAGTCAGGAAATACTGAACCTGATGAATGTTCATGAATCTCCCCTTCTGTCTCCCATTCCTGTCATTTCTCTGCCTTTCTTTTTCTATGTAACCAGTTATCCTGGCCCTCTCAATGCATGTGTGGATCACTGACACATTAACCATATTTAATGAAGTCACTATCATCTTTCATAACTTCTCATCATGTGCTTTAAAATGCTGATACAATCTTCAGTTTCTCTAAGACAAGAACCCTCCCTAGATTCTTTATTAGCTTCTTTCTATTTTATATTTTCTATACCAGAAATGACCTACTTTCTTGATAATTCACTTATTGTCTTAGTTAGAGTTTCTAGTTTGGTAGTAAAACACCACAACCAAAAGCAACTTAAGAAGGAAAGGGTTTATTTCCGTTATCCAGGAAAATCAGGGCAAGAGCTCAAGGCAGAAACTTGGAGGCAGAACTGGAACAGAAGCCATGGAGGAAAGGAATGTTGCTTACTTGATTTCTATCCATGACTTGCTCAGCTTATTTTCTTATAATACCTAGTGCTACCAACCCAGAGGTAGCACTTCCTACAGTGAGCTGGGACCTCCTACCTCCAGCATCAATAAAGAAAGTGCACTATACTATCGGCTTCCCAATAGACCAATCTTGTCAGGATATTTTATTAATTGAGGGTCTTTCTTTCTAAATTGACATATTTGTCAACACACTTATTTACATCAACAAAATCACAGGATATAGAAATACAAGCTATTTTATCTCCTCTGTATGATAGTCCTGTCAACTACTTTGAACAATGAACATTTCTCCTTCTTCAGATTCCTATTTTATTTTAATGTTTAATTTTTAATTACATTTGTTTTATTTCCCTTTTTAAGTCTTCTACAAATAGCTTAACTCACAACTGGATTATTAAAAACCTATGCTGAATGGCTTCCTTGATTCTAGTCTCTCATTTTTACTTTAACTAGTCAACAGATTACACTTTCTTTCAAACAAATACACATCATACATTAATTTTGAAAACCCTCTCTTGAATATCAACTTCCCTATGGCTATTTTGGCTTCAGCTAGGTGGCCAGCACCTTCCTTTTAAGGGTGTGGCCAAAAACCTGAGCCCCTTGAAAAATCGGGACAGCTACGTGAGCGCTCTCTCCTCTCATGTCTCACTTTTCTTTTCGGGGGGAGCGTTTTGGGATCGTCTGCTCGCCGTCTAGCTGTTTGCTGTGATCTTAAAAGGCAGAGAATTTATTGCTGGATTGTTTTCGTGTCCGTCCTTGCTCCCTTACCCCTTGTTCGTAAGTTGTTTATAAATAAAGCTATTTTGATAAAATATACAAATAATTGAGTTAGCCATATAATTACAACCACATTTGGCGCCCAAAGTGGCTTTCTCCATCCCCCTAAGGGATAGATTCTCCCAAATAATGTTCAAATATTACTCACTGTTATCAGCCTAAGATCTTAGTTGCAAACAATAGATGTGATTATTTTTGCTTAAGAAGAAAAGTAACTCAGTTCAAATATCTCAATCCTCACCAGCAAGATGACTTTCACATGGATATCTTCTTCCACTTCCTAAATTAAAATCAAAATCTCACACATGTGATCAGCAAACAGGACATTAAGATATCTCCAGAGAAGCTGAAGAAAATTTGTTCATGGAGTTATCCTTTGGAGAAGCAGAAAGGCTCCATATGTAGTAACACTCTTGAAATATTTTGAATGGTCACATAGTTCAAATTCCACAGTAATAATTCTCCATAATTACCAATGTTACTTGAAAAAAAATTATACCTACATTTCCAACCTTTAAAATTAAAGATACCTGTGTAACACTCCTGGAGGTATGAGACATACCTCTCCTTGAAGAGATATAAGGAAGTCATGGTATTTTAAAAGGCTAAAGTTACCACTCCCCTTTATATTTTTAATACCAATACAATCTCTGAACCAACAATAGTCATATTACTATGAAAAGGGAAGAACAAGAGCCATTGAGAAGATTTCTAATTCATTGATACTGATGTACTTGCCTAACTCCAAGGTTCTTAGTGGGCAAAATAATTATTTGTTTACACTACAAATATTATTTTTGATTAATTATAGCCACATTACATACAAGTACACATCTTATACTGTTGCCTTATATACCTATGTCATGTTAATGTTATGTCTTTGTGATTCCTTAGAAGACTGTTACTAGTGCCCATGGTAATTTGAAAGACAATAGTCCTTATATGCTCAGAGGGAGTGGCTATTTGTAAGTGTGGTCTTTTTGGAGTAGATATGGCCTTGTTGGAGGAAGTATGTCACTGGGAATAGGTTTTGAGGTTTCAGATACTCAAACTAGGCCCAGTGTAACTCTCTCTTCCTGCTTTCTGCAGATCCAGCTGTAGAATTCTCAGCTACCTCTCCAGGACCATGTCTGTCTGCATGCTGCCGTGCTTCCTGCCATGATGATAATGAACTAAACCTCTGAAACCATAAGCTAGCATCAATAAAATGTTTTCCCTTTTAAGAGTTGTCATGATCATGGTGCCTCTTCACAACAATAGAAATCCTAACTAAGACAGTGCCCTTATAAAAAATAATACAGAGCCCCTTGTTCTTCTGCAATATCGCAAAAAGATACATTTTATGAAAATAATTATCCTCATTGATTTTGCTCCTGTCTTAATTTTGGGATTCTTCATCTCTAGGACTGTAATTAATAAATTCCTAATCATTATCAATATACCCATATCAGATGTTTTATGGTAGAAACCCAAACAGATGAAAACACATCACTTGCTGAAAAAGGTACCATCAGAGTATATCACAATTGGTACCAAGAGCTCTTTACATTTGCTATTGACAGTTCTGGGATACTATGAGTGAGTGAAAACTGTGAGCAGGAATGCAAGTCTCTGTGTTATTTAGCTGGAGTCAGTGGTCAGTGAAAATATTAAAAATGCCCATTTATTAATTCAGTTCTATTAACTCTATAGTATAAGAGGAAATGGAGTTAAGCCAGAAAATCTAATTTTAATCTAATGAAGTGCTGAATTCTCATTAACTAAATGGTTATATTTCACCAAAATGTTTAAAGATGGAATAATAAGCTTGTCTTTGTTTTTTTTTTTTTTACTGTTCTACTGAAAGGGGGAAAAGATAATTAAGGTTATATTAAATGGCATCATTTCAGATGAAGTACTGTCAATAAAATTTGTATTACTGAGTGTATTTTCTCCATTCCATTAATTATACTTTTCAATAAAATTTTGTGCTCTTTGGGAGAGAATGTACATTAAGTAATATTAAAACAGAAATAGAAATATATATATATATATATATATATATAGTTAAACCATAAAAATAATGAGTCTCAGTGAACTATTGCTCCAAAATGTGATATTATCTTTTTTTACATTTTATTTGTACCAATGGAGTATGACTATGTATGTGTTTATGTACATGTCTATGTTTCTGAGCAAGTGCACATTCAGAAATGTGACCACGCTTCTAAAATCCAGAGATCATCATTGTGTATCTTCCTCAGCCACTCTACATCTTACTTGAGACAAGATCTCTCACTGAACCTGGAGCTCACTGATTCAGCTATGTTGGCTGACCAACGAGCTCCAGGGAACCTCCTGTCTCTACATCCTCAGGATTATGTTTACAAGTGCATGCCACAACACACAGCTTTTTCCATGGGTTCAGGGGATTAAAACTCAGGTTGTTATATTTTAAGGCACTTTACCAACTGAACTATATGCCCAGTCCTTTGATAAGATATTAAAGAGATGACATATTTTTTATGTGTGATAGCTTTTACCTGATCCAAAACGTATTTGAAATGGGCTGGGAGAGTTGGCTCAGTGTTAAAGATCACATATTGTTCCTATGGAGAACCTTGGTTCACTTCCCATCACTTACATAGTACTTCACAATTGTCTGCAACTCCTGTTCCAGGGTATTCAACACTGTCTTCTGACCTCTGCATGTACCAAGCATGCAGGCTGGTGCACATATATACATTCAGGAAAATTACTCATACTTGTAAAATAATAAAATAGTTATTATATTATATTTGACAGATGACAGAGCTTGGCCAAATGGAAGCTGAAAGTGTTTTGTGACAAATTTTCTTTTTTCTACAACATTGAGGGAGTTTAGATAGTGTCATTTCTAATAGACTGGGTTTATGAGTATCATCATGTGAGAGCAGACCACTATGTGAGGCTGTGGAGTTTGCAGTGAGGGTGAGCCAAGGACTTTGATGCTTAAAGTCACTAACATTTGGGAGAACTTTTGTTCCAGCAGTATGACTTACTTCATCCTAATGCAAATTACTTCCTGATATTGCTTGATTTCAACTTATTTGAAGCTTTATGTACAGAGTCTAAAATATTTGAAACTGATAAAATATGTGTCAATCTGTGCCTTTTAAATGAGCAATCTCTCAATCTAAGTTCTTGAAAGTATCTAAGTTCATCTTTTCTAACCTAACATCATTCATAGAAAGACTCAAAATACTTGTAGCTCAAATTTTCCTTTTTAGTTCCTTTTTTGAGGGAGATGATAGAAAACATGTATTTCTTTCGACAAAAAATATCCAAGCTTTGAATTCAAAGGATTACATAGTGTATGGATTAAACTACCAATTGGTACAAACTTGATATATGAAAAGGAAAAGTGTTGTTCAGTGTCACAAAGATTATTGAAACTTGGAGAGAGATATAGAGGAAAGAAAAGATAAACTTAAATCTCAACCAAAAAGAAAAAAAAACTACAAGAATTTCTGTAGTATTGACAGAAGAATTAGCAAAATAACCTATATTCCCGTTCACCAAGCCCATATTATATGTGTGAGAAGAATGTGAAATGGCAACAAAATCACTTCTAACAATTTTGGGACACTAAATAATGGTAAGCAAAATGTGACAAGGTGCTTTATGTATTTAATAAGGAACAGAATCAGATCATACTATCATAACTGCCTGAGGACAATATCAATACATTCATAATAAAAATGACTAAAGTAGAGTATTCCCGAACTGTTCTTCAAATACTCTTTTGAGACTTGGTAATAGATGTTCCACAGGATCTATTATATATAGCACTCTTATTGTTAATACTTACAAAATATATTGAATGCAGAAACATTCTGCAAAACTTATTTTTAAAAAGCCTATGTAGCTTCATGAAACGTGACATTTCCCAAACATTGTTGAAAAATCTGGTACTCTTTTGAAGGAACCTAAGTCAAACAGTGTTTTCTTACTTAGACTGGTAATTTTGAGTGTTGGGGAAGGAAAGGAAAGATGGTGGCCATTGAACTCTTTCTTATCATTTATTGGTCACCTGATGTGGCTGCAACTAGTGGCTCAAATATCTTTGTTGTGTGTGATCTTTATATACACTAACTAAATTTCTTTGTTGAGGTATTGCAATTTTTGTCCTAGACAAAATTCTATTTGGAAGACTACCTCAAACAAGAGCAGCTGTATATTCCTACATCTTTAATCTTTCATACTAAAATTCTTTTAACAGTTCTTCAAAGTTCATGAAGTAAAGACATAGGGAATTTTTCTGTATTATTCCAATATATGTCTCTTAAAAACCTCTTTTGGCTGTTTTGGTACAGACAACTCTAACAGGACCCTTACACTTAAAAATATCTGGACCAGTAAGGGATACAGATGTCTATGTCTTATAGTTCAAGAAGTATAGCAAGGATCCTCAAACATGTATCCATCATCCATTTGTTTATGGCACCAAATAGGCACAGTAACAATTCAGGTCTGCATTGGAGCAACAGATATGGAAGAATTTGGGGGATTTTGTCTCTTCTTTTTTATTGTTTTAAAATTTTATATTATTCTTTGACACTTCCATGTATGTATATATGAATTTTAGTCTTTTCACCCCTTATTACCCTGCCTTATCTTACTATTTCTCCTGTTGAAAGCTTTTATTTTCACAACTCTCAATCATACTTTTATGGTTTTAGTGTGTTTGAGTGTGTGTGTGTGTGTGTGTGTGTGTGTGTGTGTGTGTATCCCACTGAATTTAGTTTAAGTAAGTTTGCTTCCATGAGTATGGGTGAGAGTTTCTTTATCAGAGCATGGGCAAATTTTCAGTGGCCCCACTACTGGCAAAAGTGATAATCTTTCACTAGTCACCATTAACTGCTAATAGTCCATAGGGAGATGTGGCCTCATTACCTCTTTTGCTTTTCCTAATGAAATATTGACAGGTTTAATCTTGTAAGTGTTTTGTTCATGTAAACGTATGAGTGTATTGTCTGGGTCATATCCAAAAAATACGGTTTGAAAGCACGCTTTTCCATCCTCTATCTCTTACATATTTTCTGCCCCATTTTCTGGGATGTTCCCTAAACCTTGGGGGAGAGGAATTATACACATAACTCCCCAAGCAATACAGGCTACTGCCATTTTTCTTGGTTACCACTAGACCTTCATGATAATACCTTATTGCTCAAAACAAGACATACTTTTGTAATAAGAAATGGATAGATCAAGCTATAACTGAGCTGAAACTGGCTAGAACTAGATAGCTTTCATACTGCATGAAGTTATTATTCAAGCTTCTTGGAGAGAAAAGTCATTAATTATCTTACCCATCTGGGACCCCTCTAAGCTACAATAACAATTGGCCTGGTAAGATATATTTAATGGTGTAATAGGAGCTTTGGATTTTTACACAAATCATATCAAATTTGAATTGCTGGAAACAAACACAGATTAGCAGAACGTATTTCTAAGAGATATAATGAGAAATTGTGGCAATAGTGCATGGAAAATTGCTATTTCATGTTTACATTTCTTAGAATCACCTGATCATTGGTGAAAATTGTTGCTTTATCTTGACGCCTTTCTATAACAAATGAGAATATTATCCTGGATTATCATTATTTTACTACTTCTCTCATCTTTTATGAATAATATCTCTATGTTTTAAATAAGTATGTTTGATCTCCTTTTCATTTTTCATTGTGATCATCAGAACATTAGGATGATAACTATTCTATTTTAAGGATTATGATAAAATGTACATCATTTTATGAATCAGAAAGACTCAAATTCAGACTTCCTTTTGGCATTCAGTAGATGGACAGACTTTCCTAATTTATAAAATACAATCTAAATGCAATAATTTTACAAGTATTAAACTGATCACCTGTGACATACACAGTACAGTGGTGGTGACACTCTAGGTACTTAGAAGATTTACCTTCTTTTTCTCTCTTCTCTGTATTTTTAATTTACTTTGCTAATTTATTTGCACTGGAATTCAGTTTCCTTGACAGGGAAGTTGATAAAGCTTAGTCTTCAATATACATCACATTTTTGAGTCCTTAAAATTATTCCTTTTTACCATTCACTTTGCATTTTTACATCTTAGTTGTATCATTAGACCCACAAAATATGACTGTGACTATAATGATATTTAAAGACATTTCTTTAGTCAAGGCTTGATAATCAGGAAAACTGGAAAAGATTTCATAATGATATGAAGAATAAGCAAATTAAACAAAGTCACTGTTCATTGCACTTGTAATATGTATTGCTCATTGAATCTTAAGTACTAGTGCCTGTTAAAATCTTACAGTTTTAAAATACAAACAGAAATGGTGGTGATTGTAGCCTGATATTACATCAGAAAAAGACCTAAATTGGAGGAATTTAATTGCAAGACTTAGGTTTCCCATTACTTCTAGTTTAGGTTAAACATCTTCAGCTAACTTCTCTAACTCATTTTAACATAGTCCCTTAGTCCCCCATCAGGAAAATGTCTACCACTGTGTTGTTTGAGTGTCAGCTTCAATGTACAGTTTCAACTCCTAGCTACTGTGAATTTTAAGACTCTGATATAAAGTGGCTTAATGTCCCAAAATATTCTCTTAGTGATTTCAAACCCAAAGCAAACAGAAATGAGTTTCTTTTCTAATATAAAACTAAAATTTAAAGATATTTAATATTAAATAACTATTTTAATTGGTGCTTTATACAGGAAAGAAATAAATTGGATAACCATCTACCAGTTGTCTTACATAGGATGGAAGATTGGATAGGATTCAATGGCATACATGAAGAAAAGAAACTTTAATAGGGATAATCAAGTTTCCCTGTTATATGTACAAGATGGAAGACAGCTTATCTGGGATAATAAGTTGTCAGAAATTGCTGGTGCACATATCTGGGTCTTTTGTTTGCTCAGCTGGTACTAAAACTAACTTCAGTAGTTATGAATAGATCAGATTCCAATCTAGATGTTATGAATTTCACAGAACTGAACGTGTTATAACCATCCCACGACTTCTTTATCAAGTCCACCCCTCTCAGTAAGAAGAATTCATAATCAATAGAGGGAGTATTTGGAAATGTGTAAATCTATACACTGTGCAGAGAAAGATAAGTCATTTCCTAGTTAAGGCTGATCCCATGTATCTTGAATATCTAAATTGAGGGAAATTCAGCATTTTTATAATCATGTGAGAAAGAGTACTTGTTGAAAATTCTGTTTTGCGGGTACATGGGCACTGGTAGACTCCATATGCATCAGTGGATGATGATGTCACACCCGTTAAGATATGGGCATCACTAACTGGACTCAGTAGACATGTGTTGAATCCACAAAGTTTCCCTCTGCTCTAAATACTTGTACTGTGCATGACATATGTGGCCCACATACATGCATGTCATCTTAATAAATAAAATAATTTTAAAGTTTGAACTTTAATTCCAAATATTTAAAAAAAACTAATGTCCTCTGTGGATAACAATTAAGGTTCTGTTATAAGAAAGGGGTCATTCTAGGATCTATAGGGTGATCCCAATATATGGGACTCTAAAGGATGTTTAATAAGTACATGCATGAAGAATTAAACATAAAATAAATGAAAAGAGATATATCTTTCTCAGTGTATTTAGCACTTCTTGTTGAGTAGAAATGATGAGAATACTGACTTATTCTCAACCTTGTATATATTTATAAACCCCATGTGGATTTGTCTCTTTAGACATCCCTCTAATAGTAATATGTTACCTAACAATAACAATGTTGATTTAAGAGCTGAATTTTCAAGATATTTTAAGTAATACTGTATATGGAATGATGTCATATTTATTCCCATGTACTTGTGATGCACAAAGCAAATACGTTTTATATCATGCCTGACAATCTCTTATACTAAGCTGGCAATTCTCTCAGAATGTTCACTAGTACTGGTTACTTTATAGATTTAACCACGTGTTCTTCAGAGATGTAAGTCACTGCCTATTGAGTCTTCAAATTGAATTATTAATTTAATTAACTATGCTAACAGTTTGTGGAGTATGTATATAATGTTTAGTAAAGTAAAAGCAAAAGAAAGTGAATCTTGTCTTTCTCTCTTGTTTTTATTTTTTACCTAAGATGAACTTGGAGTTCTTTTTTCTTTCAGATGTTCTCAGCACTCTGTAAAATACACAAAGGCAGAATGGGTAATTAACTGATCATAGGAGAGTAATAGCCAAATATTAATTTCTTGGGTCTTCAGCCAAAAATCCTTTTTACATCTCATTCTAATGTGATGACTCAACTAATTCTGACTTGTGCAAGCAGACCAATGTTTCTAACACAAGAGCTTATGCTATTGATGCCATGATACTTTAGGAGTTGAAGGAGATAGTCTCTTAAACTCCATTAGTCTGGCAATGTGAGTTTTCACATGTGAAGACTGAATGCTGAAGTGATAAAAACGTTCTCCTTAAAAAAAATGAGTGTTAAGAAATAGAAAAAAGTTGTAGAAAAAACAAGGAAGATAATCAGATGTTATTCTAAATAGTATTTATTACTTCTTATACAATGTATGTGATGTAGGGTATATACAAACACATCACCATAACAAAAGATATGCATGCAAATGTGTATTATAAATTTATTATTGGTAGCTGACTAAACTGAGATTCAATTTCCTTTTTCATAAAAATAGATTTTTGTTATATCCCATAGTACATAAGATTTATTATATAAATAACCTGTCACAGTGTTTGTCATTATGAACATACTCAAAAGTATATAGTGTTATCACTATTTTAGTATGTCATTTGTATATGATGATGACATAACAAGTATTTGATATTGCAGATATATATGTGATGTGTGTATATGTGAGCCAAAATGCTTATTTGTGCATATGTTTGCATAGATAGAGGCCAACTTTAAGTATGGATTAAATCCTTTACAACCACCACACATAGTGGAACTGGTATGCCTGTGTTAAAATTTTATAAGCCTTATAGTTGTGAACACTGAAATGTAGCAGGGAAGTGATTAGTAGCCTCTAAATGAAGATCCAAATGGACATCCTGGCTCCTATCTGGAAGAGAAATCTCAGAAGGCCATATTGATCACAGTGAAATACTGCTTAGATTCATAAAATCCGTCATTTCCTTCTGGCTTTGACAATTTCATTAAATATATATATATATATATACTGCAACTACGTGAGGCGTTATCATTTGTTATTCTCTACTGCCCCCTAGAGTCAACTCAAGCAACACTTAGCTTTCTCTTAAATAATTTCACAGAAATTATTCAAAGATATACATACACGATGTTCTACATTTTGCCTTTCAGTCAAAAATGCACTGTAACATGAATCTTAAAAGGTCTTTTAATAAAAAAAACCCTAGAGCCAAATATTGGGGGAAAGCTGAAAGATCAGAGAATCAGAACAAGCCAGTCACAAGCTCTTACTCTAAGAAATCCTCAGTCTCAAGACAGTGAGTTCCTGTTTCCTCATGCTTTATATACCTTTTCTTGGCCTTCCATCTTACTTCCTGGGATTAAAGGTTTGTGTGCTTCCCAAGCAAAGGCATGATATCTCAAGTGCTGGGATTACAGGTGTGTGCCATCACACTGGGCTCTGTTCCCCCTATGGACTTGAACTCACAGAGATCCAGAAGGATCTTACTCTGTGATAGGATTAAGGGTGTGTGCCATCACTGTCTGGCCTCTATGTTTAATCTAGTGGCTGACTCTGACCTCTAACCCCCAGATAAGTTTTATTGGGGTGCACAATATATTACCACAATGCACAAAGATCATATACATACTTTATTTTTATTATATGGACTAAACATCAGAATTAATGAAAATGGAAAGAAATTGTAAATCGAGAGTAACAATTTTAAAATATATTTTTGAATAGCTTCTTAAATTGTGCACAAACTCATCTACTTGTGATTGCACTAATGCAAAATAATTAATATGGCCTTTAACTTATAAGATAAAGAAAAGTAGAATATCATAATAATATGAAAAGCAAGACATGATATGAAAATCACTTATGCAATCTGTAAGAGATAAGAAAAGAAAGATACAATGCGTGAAAAATTAGAGAAGATTTATAACTAACTTTAAATAAAAAGTCTTCAATAATTCTAGATTAGAAAAGAAAATTATTATGTGACATTTTTCGAAAGCCAGATCTTTGAAATGCACCCTTAATAGCCTCTCAGTGTGTCTTCGGTGTTAATTAAATCACATCCTTTCCTCAATATTTTCAAATAAGCTGTTTTAAAATATGCTTTGACAAAATGTACATGCAATTATTCCTTCTAATTATTGTCATACAAATAGAGGATGTGCTGTCTCCCCAACATTTCTCAAATGAGTCTTTGAGAATACTTGTTAAAGCAAGAGCCTATTTCTGGTCAATTGTTACTAATGACAGATTAAGAAACTCGAAGGCTTGTAAATACTTTTAAAGTACTCTACTTTGTAATCACACGAAGTGCACAATATTGGAAGCATAAAAAGTTTTAAGTCAAATTTTTTCTACTTCTGTTGTTTCCTTTAAATCTACATTCCTCTACAACTCAAAGAAAGTGTGCCAAGAGACTCAAAAAATATTTTGTTAGTCACTGGGCTTAATGACATAGGACAGACCCTCTTTCCAAGGAGTTAAAAATCAGACAAAAAAACATGTATGATTGTTCAGTGTATTTGCCTTTCCTGACACATGCTTAGACTGCTATATCTAACATAAAAAAACACTGTACATGAAATATGTGTCACATCCTTTATTACAGTTAGACTTCACAACAAATACTTGACTATTCACAGAAGTAGGGAGGACTTTTTTTTTTTGCCAAATAGAAGCAATTGTTCACATGGAAATAAGAAGAAAGTAAGAAGTGATGAACAAATGACAAAACAAGAAATAAGTGAGACACTTCCACTTAATTAGAAACCCAAATATACAATCCATGGAAGCAAAGTCATATGTTCAACCATCGAACTAGCAATTGACCCATATGAAGTTAGCTGACAGTATTATAACTGCTTCAGTTCCTTATATGTTCATCTCAACATCAGATGGGTAAGGTTTTACTAATCCACTGCCATACTACTTAATGTAAAACTTTTAACAGTATAAGGTCATGCTCTTTCATGAAGGTGCTATATCTAGCCACTTTTACAATTATAAAATGTATTTTTGCATTTGTTACAGAGACTTCATGGTCCTTAGAGTCTAAACTATAATATTTTCTGAATTTTACTCATGAAATTAATTCTTTTTATGTTTTATTTTGTTTTGCTTTTTGAAACAAGACTCACTATGTAGTTCTGGTTAGCAGTCCTGCTTGGTCTCAAACTCACTATGAAGACAAAGCTGGGCTCAAGTTCACAGAGATCTGCCTGTCTCTGCCTCCAGAGTGTGGAGATTAAAGGCATGCTTTAATTAAAGGCACCACCGTGCTAAGCTTCAATCATTTAATAAAACTTGAAATGAGCATTCTTAAGGTACACAAAGAGAAAAAGTAATTATATCCATTCAAAGTGAAATGATAGGGTCTGTGATTGTGGCTCAGTGGTAGAACATGGTTTTATCATGAATGAACCTTTGGTCACAATTTCCACTACAAAAAAAAAGAAAGAAAGAAAGAAAGAAAGAAAGAAAGAAAGAAAGAAAGAAAGAAAAGATTTTTAAGAGCCAGAGGGGATGGAAGACTCCAAGAAAACAGTGTCTTTTGGACACAACAGGATTGATGCATATATGTACACAGAGACTGTGGCAACATGCACAAGTTCAAGCCATATAGGGTCCAGTTTTATGAGGGGGAAGTGAACAAAAGCTATATCCATAATCAATCAGCTATGTGCAATTGGTACCAACTTGAAAAGGAAAAATTAGTGGATGGAGAGATAGCTCAGGGGTTAAGAGCACTAACTGCTCTTACAGAGGACCCAGACTCAATTCTCAGCACCCACATGACAGCTCACACCTCTCTGTAGCTCCAGTTTCAGAGTACCTAACACCTGTGGCAAGAACACCAATCTACATAAAATAAAACAAAATATAAAAAAAGAAAAGGAAAGGAATAATTAGTCTTCTCCAATGAAGTATCACTGGGTATATTAACCACTCTTAAGGGTAGCTCTCATGCCCAGCAGTAGATAGCTAACACATAATGAACTCAATTGCAGTTTTGTAGGTATTTTGTCTCATAATGCTTTGTTTGGGCACTTTCTTGTCTTATTGGTTTTTGCTTATATATTATGATTTCTGATTTTGTGTTTTTATGATTTTTTTGTGTGTGTGTTTGTTTCTTGAGCTTTTCTTTTTTTTAAATTGTGGTTTGATTGATTATTGTTTGTTTGTTCATTTCTTTGTCTGCTTGTTAGTTTTCCAAAGGTAGACAGAAAGATTTGGAGTTTGATGAGTGGGATGATAGAAGGCTTAGGAGGAGTTGGGGAAGGGGAGACCATTATCAGAATATATAATAAGAAATAAACTTAATTTTATAAGAGAAATATTTCTTTTTAATAAAAGAAAATTATATTTTCAATTAAATTATATTTTAAAATTTAAAAGTAAAATGATCTAATATATTGCAAAAATACAAGTAAAGAAAAAGAATGACAAGGAGAATATTGCAATAATATTTCAATTTTAAAAAGTAATGCCAGGCATGGTGACAAACACCAGTATCCCAGCACTAAGGAGGCAAGTTTTCTGGAAGAGCAGAAAGTGCCATAAATCCTGAGCCATCTTTCCAGCCCCATGGCTAATTTCTAACAATTACTTTGAAGAAAATAAATCAATTAATTAAAAAACTTTCAGTGTGCCTAGTAAAGTTGAAAATGTATATACTGTATAAGCCACAGAGTCAAGTTGTAATTGTACTACATACAAAACTGAACATACACTAAAGCAATCTTATATATTATTTATAATAGTATTGTTTTCAATACCATAACATTAGAAAATAACAAAGTTTATTAGACATACCCAAAGTAAATCTGCATAATAAACCAGCCCTAAATTTGGTGGCATTATAAAAAATACCATTTATCCTTCTTCATATACCCATAAGACTCTAAAGATCTCAGCCGGTGAGAGCTGGTCTTAGTTTCAGGCCAAAAATTAGTTCAGAGAAACTCTACGTGCTGTCAATTATCTTGAACAAATGGGTGATTTGCAAATTTTTCCCTTCAAAAATATGACAGAAAGTTAATACAGGAAAAAATGGAGAAAATTTTCAATCCCCTTTAGTCTCATGCTTGAAAACAGTATTTTGATAAAGAAAAGTCACATGAAAATGCCTAGCATAGTTGTACAGAATTAAAGCATAACTATTCAGCTTCTAAAAGGAAAAGATGAAAAGACACATTGAAAAGAGTTTAGATATAGGACAGGACATAAAGCCATGAACAGCAATGCATTATACAGCAAGCTGAAGATAGTATATGTCTTATTCTATGTGTTCACTGGAATACTATCTAGACAACAATAAACAGATGCAAGCTCTATTTACTAAGGTTATATACACTGCAAAAGTGTTATCTCTAGGCCCTTTGCATATAGGTGACAGCTATGTAACTTGATCTTCTTGTGGGACTCCTAACAGTGGGAACAGGAAATGTCTCTGACTCTTTTACTGGCATTTGAGACCCTGTTTCCCATACTAGGTAGCCTTGCCCAGCCTTAATACAAGGTGAGATGCTTAGTTTTACTGTAACTATATGCCATGTTTTGTTGATATCCATGAGAGGCCTATCCTTTTCTAAGGAGGAAAGGATGGTGGGGAGGCAGAGGGGAGGTGGGGAGGAGGGACTGGGAGAAGAGGAGGGAGGTGAAATTGTGATCTGGATATAAAATAAATTTTAAAAAAGAAATAGAAAAAGAGTAGAAAATAAATGAGCATGTAAAATATTTCATGTATTATTTGTATGAATATATATGTAGGCATATATATAATATATATATTATATATATATATAATATATATATATATGTGATGCAGAACTATGGATCTCTTTTGTAAATCTTAAATCAAGAATGAGGAATACCTCTGGATACATATAGAATGCAGAAAAGACGTAATAGATAAGATTAAGATGTTAAGGTTTTAGTTACCAACTCAACACTTCTATCAGAAGGAGGATTGTTAATCTGATTTGACCTTATACTAAGTTCATTTCTTTCAAAATCTTGGACTTAAAAGTTTTCTATTGTCCATTGGATACTGTAGTTTAAACATAAGCTTCCCACAAGAACCTACAGCTGACAAGGAAGATTTTGAGATACTTCCAGGCAACTTAAGGATCCAGCAAAATTATTTAGGTATATGGAAAATGTTCAGGGAGTTCTCCTTGGATTCCAGGAATTTCTTTCCCAAGACTGATGAAATGAGTTATATAACATCTATTAGCATGGGAAAATCATCTGTAATTGCTTTAAAAAAAAAAAAAAAACTCTTGGAATATGGCAAATCCTCTCTGCTAGTCCTGTCTCCCCTTCAAGCTAATATTTAAAAAAAGCAGCTAGGGGCAGAGAGTTTGCAGAGGGACATCTGTTGTAGGAGTAAGTGTGGCACTTGTGAAAGGCATTATGGGAAATGTAGTTTGAAAAGTAGCTTGGGGAATGTAATATGTAGCATAACAGCATGACAGTAGAGAATGGCAGTATGGGAAATGTAGTTTTTCAGCTCAAAATGGCAATACTGCCCCAAAACTTTCTTTTTCAGCTCAAAGGTGGTTTATTGTCAAAGCAATGTTAGGTGAACAACTTGACATTGGATTGGATTTTTGTATATTGTATACAAATTTTGGATACCAAAATAGGATAAGTAATAAAATTTTTTTGTCTAAATTTGTCAAATGTTAATGAACTAGACATTGTTAATGTAATTCTTGACTATATATATTGTTGTATATTAGTTATAAGCGTTTTGTTATTTTAGACAAAAAAGGGGAAATGTAGTGATATATTGTGTCCCCCAAAATATTGTGCACCCCAATAAACTTATCTGGGGGTCAGAGAACAGAACAGCCACTATATTAAACATAGAGGTTAGGCAGTTGTAGGACATGCCTTTAATCCCAGAAAGTAATGACAAAAAGCAGAAATGTATATAAGGTGTGAGAAACAGAAACTAGAGGCTTTCAAGCTTTGAGCAACAGCTCAGCTGAGATTCATTCGAGTGAGGACTCAAAAGCCTGCATTCTAAGGAAACAAGATCAGCTGAGGAGTTGGCAAGATGAAGTTGGCTGTGGCTTGTTCTGTTTCTCTGACCTTTCAGAATTTACCCCAACACCTGGCCTGGCATTTTTAATTAATAAGACCATTTAAGATTTGTTCTTACATCTGGTGCCCAATGATTGTTGCCCAGTAGCTCAGTTGGTAGAGCATGAGACTCTTAGTCTCAGGGTCGTGGGTTTGTGCCCCACATTAGGCACCAAATGTAAACGAATTTCTAAACAGTCTTGTTAAATAAAACATGGAGACAGAGATAGGGGTGAATGTCTGACAGAGATCAGAGAAATTAGGAACAGCTACCAGCCTCACCTTACACCACCACCACTTCCCAAAAAGGAGTGTGTCTGACTTCCTATACCTTCTTGTCTATATCCCTTTCTATTCTGTTCTCTTATTGGCTCTTTCAGCCTAGCTACATCACTTCCTCCTATCACCCATCTCTGTCACTTCCTGTCTGTCTGTATAGACCTCCAGAATTCTATGGTTGATGCTGGGATTAAAGGCATGTGTCTCCATCCTTGATATTTTTCCTAGTGTGACCTGGAACTCACAGAGATCCAGACAGACCTGCTTGCTAAGTGATAGAATTAAGGGCATGTGCTAATTTTGTAAGACTAGCAGCTGACCTTGTTCCTCTGATCCTCAGATAAATTTTATTGGGGGACATAGATAAAATACCGCCACATGTGTACTTTCTGTCTTGTTAATAGTTCAGTTAAGAAAGCTCTTCTAGTTGCTAATAGAGTTTGCTTTTGAATATGTTAGTTCTGTTAAGAGATTCTTTCTAGATGTTTGCTAATAGAATTTCTTCTTGAATATAAGTTTGGTAAGTAGTTCTAAGAAATCTCTTTTAGATAAGTGCTAAAGTATGTAAAATAGTCCTATAGAGTTTCCTTTTGAATATAAACTCTGTAAAATAGTTCTATAGAGTTCCTTTTCAGTATCAGTTTGAAAAAAGTATAAATATGTTTATGTTGAATATGAGTTTGTGAAGGGTGTAAATGTTGAATGTAGGTCTGTGTAAAGTGTAAATATTAAATATAAGTTCATACTAGAATTGTTTTTAATACTCTATCAATGTTTATCTAGACAAATTAGGTAACATTAATTTTTAAAGGAATATGTTTTATCTTCAGATATATTTCAACATCTTTTATGATGGCCCAAAATATAATTAATGAAGGTGTCATAATTAGGGAAGTTTTTCTGTCTTTTTCCTAGAAGTTTCCACTCTTTCTGTTTCTATTCAGAAAGGGGTAGGCCTCCCACAATTGAGCTAGTTTGTACAGAAATTCTACTGCTACTTAAACAGCTAAAAGTTTCTCTATAATTAGCATGGGTTTCTGTTTACTTGAGTAGATACTTTGATGTGATTTGAAATAATTGTTTTCTCCTGGGAATCAAAATGGACTCTTGAAAGTTTTATTGAACATCTATTAGGAGAGAGTTTTGATCCAGAAAAAGGGCTTGGAGAAGCTAAGACTGTTATAATCACCTTAGACCCATTTCAAAAAGGATATTTCATCTATATTATCCTCCGTACTTTTACTGGGTGGTGTGACAGCTATGGGGATCACTGTGGACATTTGCAAGCTCAATATGGACCTGGGCCAGAGCTGAGTTAAGCTCTGTACCCTCTTTTGCCCGAGGCTGGTAGTCAAAGATGGGCAACTTTCTTCTTGATAGCTTCCAACCTAAGTCAGTGTATGCTTGATGGAAAGCTTATCTCCGTGACAGGTAAGGAAGATCAATCAAGTAGGACAACCTAAGACAGGCTCAGTGTATCTGAGGGGTTTAGGGGTGATGGGGATGTCTTTCTGTATGCTGTGAATATATGTTCCTCTGATTGGTTGATAAATAAAATGCTGATAGGCCAGTAGCCAGGCAGGAAGTATAGGCAGGATAAGCAGACAAGGAGAATTCTAGGAAGAGGAAAGCTGAGGCTGGAGATGCCAGCCAGCTGCCTAAGGAACAACATGTAATACGACACAGGTAAAGCCATGGAACTTGTGGTGACATATAGATTAATAGAAATGGGCTGATTTTAAGTGTAAGAGCTAGTCAGTAATAAGCCTGAGCTAATGGCCAAGCAGGTATAATTAATATAAGCCTCTGAGTAATTATTTCATAAATGGCTGTGGGACTGCCAGTCTGGAGGAATACAGGGCCTGGTGGGGCCAGGCAGGATGGAGAAACCTTCTGGCTACATGGGGGACCCTTTTTTACATCAAGAACGGGGAGTTATGGAGGCCTACAAAGGTTTCCTAGTGAGATCTGAGCTTGATTCACCCAGCAGGGTTTCATTAGAGGATTGCTTGACCATGTGCATGGTTACCAAATGATTGGAAGGGTCTGCTAGGGGGAGGTCTTTTGTTCTCCTCCTTAGCATTCCTATTAAAAGCCCTTTAAAAGAGACAAAGGGGGCTGGTGGATAATGATCTAGGCCCTCCTAAGGCTGTCCTGTGTTTGTCTCTCTCCCCTCTATAATTCTATTGATGTATGATGAATTGCTAAACAGTCTTTTTAATAAAAAACCCAGAACCAGACATTGGGGTTAAAACTGTGAGAGACCAGACAAGCAGAACGAAGCCATCCACATTCTTACCACTAGCAAATCCTCAGCTAAAAAGAGCGACTTCCTGTATATCCACACCTGTATCCTTTTTGTGCCCTGCCATCTCACTTCTACTCTCCACCCAGATACATCACTTCTTCTTTCTTCCCACCTCTTTCACTTCCTGTATGTCTGTACAGACCTCCAAACCTCTATGGTTAACTAGTGCTAGGAAATAAAGGCGTGTGCCACCATGCCTGACTCTGTTCCCAGTGTGGCCTTGAGCTCACAGACATCTGGATGAATCTCAGCCTCATGAATGCTAGGCTTAAATGTGTGTGCTACCATTGCCTGACTGCTATGTTTAATATAGTGGCTGGCTTTTTCCTCTGATCCTCAGATTAGCTTTATGGGATACACAAATAAAATATCATCACATATCTAAATTTCTTATCCCACACTCCTCAAGAGTATCCTGGGGGAAAAAGTGGGAGCTGGTCTCCCACAATTTTGATACTTAGAGTTTGTGATATCTGGCAAGTGAGGATATATCATAGGAAACATTCTTTAACATTTAATAAACAACCAATTGAGGTAACTTCTTTGAGATAAAATGGGCTATTAATACATGTTTCAAGTACTGAAGTTAATCACAGGTATCCAGAGATTCCAAATACTGCCAGCATACAAATAAACTTTAATTTACAAAATAAAAATATGAACCTAGATATACATTAAGTGACATCATTCTTCTATGAAGAATAAAAACTATGGAAATATTTTATGTATCATCAATTTAGTTTTAAAACCTCTAGAAAGGAATAATTATTTACATTTTATAATGATTAACACTGAGGTAATATGATAGTAAGCTGATTTATAATAATATATAAATAAATTAGAGATTCAAGAATTGTTACACTATATCATATTTCTTTCCTACAGTGTGGCAGCCAGACTAATTCACTGGGTCTGGCTATTCTTTTTTGAAAATTTTAAGGGCTCCATAAACATTTAATGGTTAATATATTTTACTAAAACATCTCTTATTTTATTCCATCATTTGTATAAAATGACTATAAATGTAGTTAACACGTTTTTAGACATTCTGGATGAGTTTGTGTCATAATTTGCAGTGAGCATTTTGTTGAAGTCTTTTTAATGCCAAATAATTTTCTTTAAGTTTTGAGTAGCCACATTCTATTTGTAATTTGTTGAATAGAATCTACTCTGCAAAAATACATAATTCAATTATAAATATCAATTTTGTTGATCTTACAAGCTTAAGAATCTTTGGTATTATCTTATCTCCTGTGTGTTTCTTAATCAATAAAATATCCTTGGCAAATAATTTTTTAAAATTCCTGTCTGCATGCTATTTTATAGGGTATCATGTTGACTTTTGGACAAAAGTAGAAGCAAACTACTATAATAATAAGAATAGATATTTATTAGTAGCATTATGTAAGGATTTAAAATGTCTTCCTGCAAAATAAAGTAGATCACAGAACAAATAAACTAAAATGCAAGGCAGATGTGGTGACCTATCTGTATTGCTAGAGTTCTGAAGATGGAGAAAGAGAATCCCTGGCACAAGCTGGCTACTACACTAGCCAAATTCTTGATTTAAGTGAGAAAACCTACCTTACTCCATATGGTGGATCAAGATAGAGGGAGGTTAATATGCATGTAAGTGCTCATGCACACACATAGACACACACACATAAACATATACATAGTCACACAACACACTCACATACACAGGCAAAAACAATGATTACAAACAAGTGCCTAATCTTTTAGGGGAATTTTTGCTTAGACATTTATTTTTTAGACTAAAGATTGATAGTCTAAAGTAAAAAGTATAAAATAAAGCCCCATCACTGCTGTCTAACCAAATGCTCACAACATCACTTAATGTAGGAAATGTCTGTTAGTGAAAGGGAAAGTAAAGAAGAGAGAGAAGAGAAAGGAATACTTGAGCTCTGCACAAGATTTTTATTAAAGGTTTTTTTATACCTGGGAGAAGTATGAGAGGACTCTAAGTGTTGGTAAAGCTATAGATGACAGGATTATGTCATGTATTCCTGTGAGATGGACAATTGCATAGCTTAGGATAGAGAACAAGTTATTGCTTAGTTTTTCTACTATCCAGAGTTATTGAAGTAATTTGTCCAGCTGAAATTTACCTTGCCATGAAAACAATTTCTTACAAGAAATCTCTGTAGTATCTCCTGAACAATGGCTCTCCAGGCATCCTGACTAATATGACTCCAAGGCATCCTGACTAATATGACTTCAAATATGCACAGCTGTGTCTAAATTCCCAGCTAAATTCCAATACATACAGCTATAGAAGTGCTATGCAAAAGGCACAAATCACAAAATTTAATATAGCAAAATTATGCATATCTATTCCAGGAAATAGAATTAATAGAAGGCCAAGGGCTTAAAATGGTTTTAGGTTAAATAAAAACCACAGAGTACTGCATTTGTTTTTTTTTTTATAAACTCTATCACTTTTGAGTATATTTCATAAAAACCTGTAGGAGGTAGTAGATTAAAAATGAAAATAGTGAAATGTAATAGAAAAATAAATATAGGAGCCTGGCGGTGGTGGCGCACGCCTTTAATCCCAGCACTCGGGAAGCAGAGGCAGGCGGATCTCTGTGAGTTCGAGACCAGCCTGGGCTACCAAGTGAGTTCCAGGAAAGGCGCAAAGCTACACAGAGAAACCCTGTCTCGAAAAAAAAAAAATATATAGAATGAAGATTATGAAATCATGAATACTTTCTTTGTATGAACAAGGTATATATTTATATTTTCAGTCCAAACAAAGAAAGAAATAGTTGACAAAATTGTATATTTCCTCACTATGTGAAATAACCTGTTAAAATACCCATATGGCTGATTATGATATTTTTATGTATGAAAATCGCAAAAATATTCTTTGGTGAAATTGTAGTCTCAACAAAGAGTGCTGCAAAAAATGATTCTCAACATACACAATAATGAAACTAGATCTCTATCTCCTACCATGTATAAAACCAATTTCAAATGAACCAAAAACTTTAGTATACAACCTGAAAATCTGAAACTACTCGAGGAGAAAAAGAGAAAAAAAAAACTTCAATTGATAGGTGTAGTAAATGACTTACCTTATAGGAGACTAGAAGCAAAAGAAATTAAGCCAACAATCCAGAACTAAGATCATATTAAATTAAAAAGCTTATGGAAATCCCATGAGGCCTCAACCATAGATAAAAGAACTATAGTCAATTAAGGAATGCTGAGACAGGGAGAAATAGTCTTCCCCACGGAGGACCACACTGACTGGTTATCCAATACGAACTGGGCAGCTCTGAAAATATACGAACAAGTAACATTAAACACACCAAACAGGTTATATTTAGAAATATTTATGCATATACATGTATGCTTGCAATAACAATAAAAAAGAGCTCATGAATATGAAAGAGAGTAAGGGGTACATGGGAGGGTTTGGAGGAAAGAAAGGTAGGAGGGAATTTATATAATTATACTATAATCTAGAAAAATTAATATATGTGTTAAAAACTTCTGTACAACAAAAGAAATAGTTGAGTGAAGAGACAGCCAATAGAATGGGAGTAAAATTTTTGTGGGGGTTTGTGGAGCCATGTGCAAGAGGAGACAGGGGGGGAGAAACCCAGGTTGTTTGCAGGGGAATGCAATTGAGGCTAGAGATAATGCCAACACATGATTCCCCCTTGTGGACGGCATTGTGGATGATATGGATCAGGTGTGTGATTGGGTGACTTTTAAGCTGATTGGCCCGCTAGGGCATTGATCCCTCCCAGCCTTGTGATTTTGTGCTTTAAAAAGGGCTTTGCTGACTTTTAATAAAAGAGATCTTGCCTGACATGACTCCCTGTGGCATCTGATTGAGGCTAAGCGACCTTTCAGGGTAAGTGAGGCGCTCATTATAGGGTAATGCAATCTCACCAAAGGAAAAGCCAGCCCTTAAGGCCCTGTACTATATACTTAGGGCCTTAAATACGTTTGGCCGAGGCCAAGTGGTCTTTCAAGGTAAATGAACAGCACATACTTACCTTTCCTTGGTTCCAGGTCACCTGTTCTCGGGAGACCTAAGTTTTTGACCTCAAGGAGCTCCAGAAAGCGAAGGGTAGTCAGCCTTCTGTGTAGTAGAATGTATTACAACCTAGAAGTAACAAAGTTTGTATCTTATTGTCCTAATATATATGAGCAAACTACAGATATTTTATTCTTTTTTTATATTGCAAATGTTCCTTTTAATCAAAGTTAATTGTCTCACAGTCTATGCTTTTTAACATTTTGTCTGACATGTTTATTGCTATTTGTCTAGTTTAAGACGAGTTTAATGATTTTTAAACAAGTTAGTGCAGCATAAATAATTGCTTTCTAATATATTATAATGCCACTCAAGACCTGGGCACATAATATCACTAGAAAAGGGGAAGTTGTGAGTAAATCAAGGTTAATGTATGTGTAAAATAGCAATGGTCATAAAATTGTTAACCTATTGATATTAACACCCTGGTTTGAAGTTAAGGAAATATTTAAGTTGTGAAAGTTTTATGGGTAGAGAAAAGGTTTTCTTTGAGCTTGTCAGGCAGAGAAAAGATTCCTACGGAATCCTTTGGTCTGGGGGAAGCTAAAATGCTAAATCTAAGCAGCAGGAGAAAGTAATTTTTCCCTGAGGCAAAAATGCTGGGATAAAAAGCCAAAAGGTTTAGAAGTTTTGAGAAAAGTTGGTCTTTCTCTGTCTTGGGAATGAAGCTTGGTAATTTTTCTCTCTGGGAAAAAAAAGAACTTTGTAAAATCTCTCTTGAAAAACTTTCTCTCTCTCTAAAAAGCCTCTCCAAGCTTTGTTTTCTTTCAGTAAAGATTAAAAATTAGAATCACCTGGAGATATTAGCTGTGGTTAGCTCTAAGGGAAAACAACAAATGTCTTAGAGGACTGCAAAATCTAAGTTCTGTCTTTCAAGCCAGAAAAACGCTCCCTGCAATGAGGGAGGCAGGGCTCTAGTTCTAAAAACCTGTCTTCTAAAAACCTGTCTTCTAAAGCTCTGTCTCTTCAAACTAGTAAAAAGCAGTGGTCAGAATCCCCTGAGGAAATGCTTAGGAAAGTATGGGTGAAGAGTCATAGAAAGCCCAATGAGACTTAGTCAGAGTTTGTAGGTGGGGTCCAGCAGAGTCTTAGTCGGGGGCTCCAGGCTGGGACTTTCAGAGACCAGTTCACTAAGATTCTGGTTGTGGCCACACCCTGGGAGCTCAGTAGGTGCCAGTGCATCCTGTCCTCCTTCCTTCCATACTGTGTGGCGCAGGGGTGGGTTGGGAGTCCCGAGGTTGGGGTTCTGGCCCCTCCTTCCGTGGGCCTCTTCCCCCTCTGCAGTCCATTTTTCCACACAGGCAGAGGGTTGGGGGCAGTCTTTTCCCACCGGGTCTGCACCCTGGGCCACTGTTTTTCATGCAGCACCTTGTTTTGGCAGCGGACATAACAATTGGTGCAGACTGGGGGACCGGCCATGCCTGCTGAGTGCACTCTGGTGGTGGTTGGTATTTGAAACTGTTTCTTTTCTTTCTCTTAATTTTTCTCAATCTGATCAGAAATTTGAATGGACTGTGTTGCCTCAGGCTAGTAGTCCGGCTTCCTATTGACAATGCCTGGCCACCCTTTTGGGGCTCTTGTTAAGCAGAAATAGGATACTTGCTTATGTTTATATGGATGATATTGTTTTGGGACATAGGGACACCTCTCATTTACAGGATCTGGTACACCAGGTGCTAAAACAACTGTGGAGAGGGGGATTCATAGTAGCCCCCAATAAAGTTCAGACGGTAGCACATTTTAAGATTCTTGGTGCTTACTCTGACTCAGGTATCTCCACTTAAGCCTAAATTGGATATCCCTACATCCATAACTTGAACTCAGCTGCAAAGCATTTTAAGAGAACAAGCCCAGAGATACTTTGGGTCTGACCCTCAATCTATCATTTTTCCATTTTGGATGACTGATGTGGAATGGCTTTCTAGAGCTAATGCCTGGCTTACCCTCTCTTTTGAGGGGTTTTTAGAGTCCCTTAGTTGTCATTACGGGTCCTCCCAATGGACAGTCATGCTCTAGATGCTTCCACTAAAACTCCCTCAGCTCTTCCCATAGAAAATCATTCCAGGTGCCCTTCATGTATTTATGGATGGGGGCTGAGTAGGCGTGGCATTTGCTGTTTTCTGAGATCAAGATTTTCCAGATCTGCAGGAGTTTCGACCCTGCCAGGGATCATTACAACATAAATGTTGGCAGTTGTCATGGCCCTTCAAAACATTTAGAGGCCTTTCAATCATATTCTGACAGCCTAAAGAACAGCTTTTAAAACAAAAACAAGGAGTAATCCCCTATATTCAATTAAATTAGGTCCTATTTACCATTCTCAAATTGATTTTAAAACAAAAAGCATCAACAAAATGAGACAACTAATAATCAACTCCAGGGGCTTATCACGATTGAGAGAGCTCTATGTTCTTTGGCTCTTGCAGATGATGATGCTTCCAGTGCAAATCCTGCTGGCGACTCTGGCACTTCTCCAGACAGTGAACATGGCCGGGGAAACCCTCACCAACCTCAGAAGGTGACCTGGGCAGTGATCAACACTGGCAATGGAGGGATCCTCAACAGCACCATGCATGATGCCATCCCTGAAGCCTGGTGGCCAGGATTTTATTTCAACTTTTGTGATCTGGCAAGAGGCTCCTGGGATATTGGAGATTGGACCCCTGCTCATGGGGGCGTGACCTAGGTGTGGTGGGGTGGATGGATGCAGCCTGCCATATGCCCCTGACCCCCAGAGTCCAGGATACTGTCATATATATGGGGGCATGACTGTGCTCACTGGGAATGTAAACAAACTGGGACAGGTTACTGGTTAAAATAAAGGGATAACATCAAGGTCCAAATGGGTCCTCCAGACTCGTCTGCCACTTTGTTGGGCATGATAGGCTCAACCCTATCATGAAGATTCGCCCCAAATGTAAGGCTAATGTAAACCAAAGTGCCGTAGGCGAACCTCGTAAGAGGTGCCTTATGCCTGAACCTAAAACCAAGGTGGGCATGAAACAAAAATGGGGGAATATGTGGGGGTTTGTGGAACCATGTGCAAGTGGAGATGGGGAGGGAGAAACCCAGGTTATTTGAAGGGGAATGCAATTGAGGCTAGAGATAATGCCAACACATGATCTCCCTGTGGACAGCATTGTGGATGATATGGATCAGGTGTGTGATTGGGTGACCTTTACACTGACTGGCCTGCTAGGGCATTGATCCCTCCCAGCCTTGTGATTTTATGCTTTAAAAGGTGTTTGTTGACTTTTAATAAAAGAGATCTTGTCTGACATGACTCCCTGTTGCATCTGATTGTCTTCCCCTGCTGGGGAACAGGCGGGCAGTATGCACTTACCCCTTCCTCAGTTCCAGGTCTCCGTTTGCGGGGGACCTAAGTTCTCGGTGGGGTATACACCTCCACAATTTTTGCTGTTTTTCTCACAGAGGATTCATTTGTTGAGTATTCAGAGCACTCAAAAAGGTAAACTAGAAGAAATAGTCATTGAACAAATATTCTAATGAAATGAAGCAAAAGTTCTCAAATGATGAAGCCAAATAACCCACAAAAGCAAGGGAAAATGTTCAACCTCATTAATCATCCATAAAATGAAAACTAAAATTACACAGAACCTTTGAGATGGCTCAGTAGGTAAAGACATTTGCCAAACAAGCTTGAATATCTAAGTACAATCCCCAGAATCCAGAGAATAACGTGTGATGTAGTGGTATGCATCTTTTACCACACTATTCATGCAATGGAGCTGAAAGGCAAACAAAAGAAAATGGCCCAGGAGCTCATGGGCCAGCTATCCTGGAGAACACAGCACAGTAGCAGAAACAAGGGAGATCTCTCAACAAAGTCCTTAGTGATCACTTACAAAAGAGTAAGATTCTCACTATTATGTCAGTCTGGCTGGAGTTTGTGAGGACCTTTCAGTTGTTTCCTTGGGGTATATTTGTCCCATTTCACTTGTTCCTAAGAGGTTATACTTGGTGTTGACAGTCTCACATTTATTTCCAAAGGGTGGTATTAAGTACTATTCAAAATCAACACCTTTCAATTCAGCAAAATGTGTACATTCATCTATAATTTCATGCACAAGAGCCAAGAAAGAAATCTGTGTATTTACAATCAACTGATCTTCCACAAGAATGCTAAAAACTTGCAATGGGGGAAATGCAGCTTTTTCAGTAAACGGAGAACTGGATATGCAATTGTCAAATGCAAATGTCTAAAATTCGACCTTTAACTCACACTATGCAAAAAAAGCCCTCAATATGGATTATTATAGACTTAATTTACTACTAAAAAAAACACTGGGGTAAAGCTTCCCAATGCTGGTCTAGGAAATTATATTTTTCATTGTAACTCCAAAAGCATAAGCAACAAAAGCAATCTGTACATATAGAGGTGGTATCAAACTAAATACACATAATCTGGGTATTATGTATATTAGAAGAAACAACACACAGAAGAAACAATTTATGGAAAAGTGTGACATTTCATTATATGGATTGAGCAATATCTGAAGATGTAATGTACAGCTATTTATATACTTATACATTTACAGACATAAAAATTAAAGTAAAAGAGTACATGAATTTGAGAGGGACTGGAAGGATCTGCAAAGAGCAAAGGGGAAGGGAAATTATGTGATTATATTTAATTTTAAAAATAAAACATATATTAATGTAAAATAAATCCTATATAACTGAAATATGCTAAAAGAGTAGATCTTACTGTTTTCATCATAAAAATAAGTGGCAACTATGTGAAATGTTAGATATTTGCTAACCAGAGCACAATGTACATGTATATCCAAAATTCTTGTATATATTACATTCATTTAGTTTTTGTTTGTTAATTTATGCCAATAGTGGTAGAAATCCTGGAGAAATATTATCTCATTTATCATTGAGTTGCCGTATAATGAACAAAAAATGTTTATTAAAGAATAAGACATGAAATATTGCTATTATGTTATTAGATGCAATCAAAAGTATAACATAATATATTCTCTGTGAATTCAGCTACGTAAATGCTTTTCAACACACATGCAGTCCTTGTTAAAGAAACTGTTATATCCTACCACAAGTTGTCTTCTTCAGCCAATTACTAGCATGAGTGATGCTAGCAATGTTCAGAAAAGGTTAGTATATTATTTGGTATGAAGAAAATTAAATGTAAATTTGCATTAGAAATTAGAATGTAGTATACAGATAATTTGGACAACATCCTATAGAGCATTGATCTTATTGTAGCCTCAAAGTTTTATCTTAGTGGTCCTATTGTATGACAGATATTAGTGTTGTATAAGAGTATAATGCTTGCTCATAGTGAATGATCAAAATTTATCTACTAAATGAGGTCAGTTAAGGCACAAGACCTGTAAGTGGTAAAAATTATAAAATTGATAAAATGACCCTGAATGCCTCAAAGAAAAGCATTATAATTTTGAAAGAACTATCAAGTAATTTTAAATGTTTTATGAGAATAAGATCATTGTACTAGAGAGAACATGGCATACAGTAGTTAAATTTTTTAGTCATTAAAGGAAATAGAGTAAATTGATGTGGACAGAATCATTCTAATATGTGCCTTTTTATTTACATACTACAGAAGACAAAAAATTATACACAGACAGTGCCTATAAACATGCAAAAACCCCAAGGTTATACCTTTCAGTTTAAAGTGGCAGTGATCACATGCCCAAATCATATTAGCATTTGTCATTAAAGTGAGATAAGCTCATGAAAATTCATCTGATAGAAACAAAAGTGACCCAGAATCCTAATTGGAATAAGATTTATTTGTTTGCTGTGTTTTCTAGCAAAAACATAAAAAAAATAGCCTGAAAAGATATCAGATCCATACAAAATTGTGTCAGTGGAGTTCATGATGCTGAGTAATAAGAGGCAAGGAGCTAGACATCAACATTTGTGTCACATAACATCATAATAGTAAACAAAGAAGAAGCCATTTTAAATTGTATGCATCCCAAAAATAACTTCTTACACTTTTATTTTATGTTCTCTCTAATCACTGAAAATTAAGAACATGGAAAATAGTTTGAATGATTTAATTGCATTAACAATACTTGTGAGTATATTATTATCAAATACCTTTTCTGTTTCAGAAATATATGTAGACTCACTAATGGCTGAAAAGTATAGAAAGTAGTGTATTTTTATTTCCTTATAGCCTTACCCACAAACTGTAGTAAAAGCATGTGGAGCAAAATGACTAAAATATTTCACAGAAATCCCACACATGAGTACGTCAGTTGTTGAGAGTGGCTAAGTCAAATTTTAAATTTCAATTTCCTATTAAGAATTTTAAGGTTCATATTAAGACTTCTTGGAGAGTTGAAAACAGAAAATACATGTCATTTGTTTTATTAATAGCTAAGTAGTATACAAAATATTTTGTTATTGTGTGTGAACTTCTTCAATAAAATACAACTTACATACTCTCTTATTGGAAAGAAATATTTTAATAGATGTCATAATGTTGATAAAAAATGTCAGCACTGACAGACTCCACCAGCTCCTATTGGACCAATAGGTTCTCTTAGCCGATCACCCCAGTCACTAGTTTTAAGCCCAGGGGCACAACCTCCAACCCCTACACATTGCAGCCCCAATTGCAGACCAGCAGGCAAGACTCCTGCAAGCATGCCTGACTACCATGACCCCCATCGGACGCTGTAACCTACAAGCCCCACTCCTGCCCTAACACCCACCCATCCTCTAAGACTGCAACTGCTCCCTGAGATACAGACTCTGCCAGCTCCAACTGGACCAAGAGGTGATTCTTTGTTCTCCTAGCTGATCACCCCAGCCTATAGGCTTTAGGCTTAGGGACACAACATGTGCCCTCATAACCCCATCAATTGCAGCCCCAGGTGCAGGCCAGCAGGCAAGACTCCTGCAAGCAGGCCTGACTACCACCACCTGACACCAGACCCTGTAACCAACAAGCCCCACTCCACCGCCCAAACCCACCCATCCCCTGGACCACAGCTGCTGCCTGACACACAGACTTTATCAGCTCTGAGTGGACCAAGAACCCCGATTAGACCAAGAGTGCCTATTGGACCAGGAGTGGCTCCCTGAGAAACAGACACCATTTGTACCAATTGGAGGAAGAGAAGGGTAGATGCCAGTGCAAGAATACATGCAACAACATAAAGAGTAGTATGGCACCACCAGAATCTAGTGGTTCTACAACAGCAAGATCTGAACATCCCAATGTAGAAGAAACAGAAGAAATGACCTTAAGAAAGTGATAGAGGCCTTTAAAGAAGAAATGAAAATTTCCCTTAAAGAAATCGAGGAAAAGACAAACAAAAATGGAAGAAATCAATAAATCCTTTACAGAAAGCTAAGAAAAAGCAAGCAAACAGGTGAAAGAAACAGTCCAAGATTTGAAAATTGAAAGAGAAGCAATAAAGAAAACACAAACTGAGAGGATGATGGAAATGGAAAATCTAAATAAACCAACAGGAACTACAGATGCAAACATAACCAATAGAATGCAAGAGATGGAAGAGAGAATCTCTGGTGTTGAAGATACAATAAAAGAAATAGATTCATTAGTCAAAAAAACATTAAAGCCAACAAAGTCATAACCAAACTGTCCAAGAAGTGTGGGACACCATAAAAAGACTAAACCTAAGAATAATAGTGATAGAAAGGAGAAGAATATCAGCTCAAGGGCACAGAGAATATATTCAAGAAAATCATAGAAGAAAACTTTCCCAATTTAAAGAAGGAAATACCTATGAAGATACAAGAAGCTTACAGAACACCAAATAGACTGGACCCCAAAGAAAAGTCCCCTCACCACATAATTATCAAACCACTAAACATAGAGAATAAAGAAAAAATATTAAGATCTGCAAAGGAAAAAGGCCAAGCAAACAGCTGACTTCTCAATGGACACTCTGAAAGGCAGAAGATCCTGGACAGACATTATGCAAACACTAAGAGACCATGGATTCCAGCCAAGACTATTATACCCAGCAAAACTCTCAATAGCCATAGACAGAATAAACAAGATATTCCATGATAAAACCATATTTCAACAATACCTATCCACAAATCAGCCCTACAAAAATGTCTAGAAGGAAAAATCCAACCTAAAGAAGTTAGATGCACCCATGAATACACAAGCAATAGATAAGCCCACACCAACAAATCCCAAAGAAGGGAAACACACAACACTACCACCAAAAAATAACAGGAATTAACAATCACTGGTCATTGGTATCCCTTAATATCAATTGACTCAATTCACCTATAAAAAGGCTAACAGAATGAATATGAAAACAGAATCCATCCTTCTGCTGCATACAAGAAACACACATCAACCTCAAAGACAAACACTACCTCAGAGTAAAGGGCTGGGAAAAGTCTTTCCCATTAAATTTCCCAAGCTTTCCCAAGAAGCAAGCTGATGTAGCTATCCTAATATCTAACAAAACAGACTTCGAACTAAAATTAATCAAAAGAGATTGAGAAGGACATTATATATTCATCACAGGAAAAATCTATCAAGATGACGTCTCAATTCTGAACATTTATGCCCCAAATACAAGGCTACCCACATATGTAAAAGAAACATTACTAAATCTTAAATAGCACAACAAAAACCACACACTAATAGTGGTAGACTTCAACACCCCATTCTCACTAATAGACAGGTCTGTGAGACAGAAAATTAACAGAGAAATAAGGGATCTAACAGTTATTATGTCTCAAATGGACTTAATAGTTATCTACAGAACATCCCACCCAAACCTAAGAGAATATACCTTCTTCTCAGGAACCAATGGAACCTTCTCTAAAATTGACCACATACTCAGTCACAAAGCAAATCTCAACAGATACAAAAAAAATGGAATTATTCCCTGTATTTTATAGGACCATCATGACTTAGTTAGAATTTAAACACACACACACACACACACACACACACACACACACACACACAAATTACAGAAAGGCTACAAACTCGTGGAAACTGAATAATGCTCAACTGAATCACCAACTGGTCAAGAAAGAAATAAAGAAATCATTGATTTCCTAGAATTCAATGAAAATGAATGTACAACATACCCAAACTTATTGGACATTATGAAAGCAGTACTAAGAGGAACGTTCATAGCTCTACATAAAGAATTTGGAGAAATCTCACACTAAGGACTGAACAGGACACCTGAAAGCTCTAGAAGAAAAAGAAGCAAACTCACACATGAGGAGTAGAAGCCAGAAAATGACAAAATTGAGGGCTTAAATCAATAACGTAGAAACAAAGAAAACAGTACAAAAAATCAATGAAAGAAAAAGTTGGTTCTTTGAGAAAATCAACAAGATAGACAAACCCTTATTCAAATAAAGTAAAAGGAAGAGAGAGAATCCAAATTAACAAAATCAGAAACAAAAAGGGAGACATAACAATTGAGAATGAGGAAATCCAGAGAATCATCAGGTCATACTTCAAAAACCTGTATTCCACAAAATTGGAAAATTTGAAAGAAATGAACAACTTTCTGGATAGGTACCATATACCCAAATTAAATTAAGACCAGATAAACAATTTAAATAGGCCTATAACCCCTAAGGAAATAGAAGCAGTCATTAAAATTCTCACAATCAAAAATAAATAAGATGAGGGCCAGATGGTTTCAGTGCAGAATTCTACCAGAATTTCAAAGAGCTTATATTAACACTCTTCAAATTGTTCCTCACAAGAGAAATAGTAAGAACATTGACAAACTCTTTCTATGAGGCTACAGTTACCCCAATACCCAAACCACTCAAAGATGCAACAAAGAAAGAGAATTACAGACCAATCTCCATCATGAACATTGATACAAACATACTCAAAAAAATACTGGCAAACAAAATCCATAAAAAAAGTTATTCACCATGATCAAGTAGGCTTCATCCCAGAGATGCAGGGATGATTCAACATATGAAAATATATCAATGTAATCCATCATATAAACAAATTGAAAGAAAAAACACATAATCATCTCAATAGATACCAAAAAAGCATTTGACAAAATCCATGATAAAGATCTTGGAGAAACCAGGATACAAGGCACATACTTAAGCATAATAAAGGCAATTTACAGCAAGCTGATGGCCAACATCAAATTAAATGGAGAGAAACTCGAAGTGATTTAACTAAAATCAGGAGCAAGACAAGGCTGTCCACTCTTCCCATATCTATTCAATATAGTACTCAAAGTTCTAGCTAGAGCAATAAGAAAACAAAGGGAGATCAAGGGGATACAAATCAGAAAGGAAGAAATCAAACTTTCTCTATTTGAAGATGATATGATAGTTTACATAAGTGACACCAAAAAATGTACCAGGGAATTCCTAGAACTGATAAACACCTTCATTAATGTGGCAGGATACAAGATTAACTCAAAAAAATCAGTAGCCCTCCTATAAACAAATGATAAACAGGACAAGAAAGAAATCAAAGAAATGTCACCCTTTACAATAGCCACACATAAGATAAAATCCCTTGTGGTAACTCTAACCAAATAAGTGAAAGACTGGTAGGACAAGAACTTTAAGTCTCCGAAGAAAGCAATTGAAGATATCAGAAAACAGAAAGATCTCCCAAGCTTATGGATAGGTAGAACCAACATAATAATAATGACAATCTTACCAAAAGCAATCTACAGATTCAATGCAATCTCCATCAAAATCCCAACACAATTCTTCACATACCTCGAAGGAACAATACTCAACTTCATATGGAAAAACAAAAAACCCAGAAGAGCCAAAACAATCCGTTACAGTAAAGCAACTTCTGGAGGCATCACCATCCCTGACTTCAAGCTCTACTATAGAGCTATAGTAATAAAACAACTTGGTATTGGTATAAAAACCAATATGTGGACCAATGGAATCGAATTGAAGACCCTGACATTAATCTACACACATATGAACACCTGATTTTTGACAAAGAAGCCAAAACTATACAATGGACAAAAGAAAGCATCTTCAACAAATGGTGCTAGCATAACTGGGTGTCAACATGTAGAAGATTGCAAATAGATCCATATCTATCACCATGCACAAAACTCAAATCCAAGTGGATCAAAGACCTCAACATAAATTCAGTTACACTGAACCTGATAGAGGAGGAAGGAGGAAGTAGCATAGAATGCATTGACACAGGAGACCACTTCCTAAATATAACACCAGGAGCACAGACATTGAGAGCAACAATTAATAAATGGGACATTTTGAAACTGAGAAGCTTCTGTAAGGCAAAGGACACAGTAAATAAGACAAAAACAACAACTTACAGAATTGGAAAAGATCTTCACCAACCCCACATCTGACAGATAGCTGATCTCCAAAATATATGAAGAACTCAAGAGACTAGACTGCAAAATACCAAACAATACAATTAAAAAATAGGATACAGAGCTAAACAGAGAATTCTCAACAGAAGAACCCCAAATGGCCAAAAGGCATTTAAGGAATTGCTCAACATCCTTAATCATCAGCGAAGTGCAAGTCAAAGTGACTCTAAGATAACATCTTGCACCTGTCAGAATGGCTAAAATAAAAAAGCAGATGACAGCTTATTTTGGTGAGGATACAGAACATGGGAAACACTCCTCCAGTTTTGGTGGGAGTGTAACACTCTGTATATCAGTATGGTGACTTCTTAAAAATTTGGGAATTAATGTACCTCAAGACCCAATGATACCATTCTTGGGCATATACCCAAGGAATGGTCAAGCATAATGCAAGGACACTTGCTCAACTGTCTTCATAGTAGCATTATTTGTAATAGCCAGAACGTGGAAGCAACTTAGATGGCCCTCAATTGAAGAATAGGTAAAGAAAACGTGGTACATATACACAATGGAGTATTACTCAGCTGTAAAAAAAAATGACATCATGAAAATTACAGGCAAATGGATAGAACTAGAAAATATCCTCCTGAGTGAGGTGACCCAGACCCAGAAGGACAAACATGGTATGTACTCACTCATAAGTGGGTACTAGATATAACGTAAAGGATAACCAGACTACAACCCACAGCTCCAGAGAAGCTAGGAAACAAGGAGGACCCTAAGAGGGACATATGGATCACCTTGAGAAGGAGAAACAGAGGAGATCTCCATGAGTGTACTGGGGATGAGGGGGGAAAATAGAGGGGAGGGAATGGGGATGAGAACATGAGGGAATGGGATGGTCGAGCTGGGGGAAGAGACAGAGTGGGAGAGCAATGAAAGAGATATCTTGATAGAGGGAGATATTATAGGGTAAGGGAGAAACCTGGTTCTAGGGAAATTCCCAGGAATCCACAAGGACGACCTCAGATTAGACTACTAGCAATAGTGGTGAGGGTGCCTGGACTGGCCTACCCTGGTAATAAGATTGGTGAATATCCTAACTATCATCATAGACCCTTCATCCAGTAACTAATAGAAGCAGATGCAGAGATCCACATCCCAAGCACCAGGCCGATCTCTGGGAGTCCAGTCAAAGGGAAGGAAGAGGGATTATATGAACAAGGGGGTTCAAGAGCATGATGGGGAAATCTACAGAGACAACTGAACCAAGCTCTAATGAACTCATGAACTTTAGACCGACAGCTGTGGAACCTGCATGGGACCAGACTAGACCCTCTGCATAAGAAAGACAATTGTGTGGCTGGGTCTGTTTGAGGGGCCCCTGGCAATGTGATCAGGATCTATTCCTGGTATATGAGCTGGCTGTCTGGATCCTATTACCTATGGTTGGACACTTTGCTTACCCTTGATGCAGTGGGGAGGGGCTTGGTCCTGCCTCAACTGAATGTACCAGGCTTTCCTTTCCCCCGATGGGAGATCTTACCCTTTTGAAGGGGAGGATGAAAGGTGGGTTGGGGCATTAGGCAGGGGTGGGGGAAGTGGGAGGAGGGATGAGAGGGTGTTGGTTGGTATGTAAAATGAATCAATAAATTTTTTTGAATAATAAAAGAGAAAAAAATGTCAACACCTTCCTATAGCCTGTAAACCACACTCACATGTATCAGCTCACAGATAGAAAGGAAGTATATCAATTTTAATTTGAATCTCTTTTGCTTTACAATAATAGTCATATGCTTTCTCTAGTTAATATTTATTTAAAATGTATATTTATCTAAAATGAGTTTTTTTGCACTTTTAAAAGTGTTTTCTTAGAATAGTAATATCAATATGAAAAGATGCATATTGATGTTCTCATAATTCTCAATAAAGTGTATGAAATGAATGCATAGTTATTATCTTTACATATTCTTTTATAAATTTTATCAAATTTTTCAATAATTCCATACATAAGTACTGTAATTACATCACTTTTATTTTCCCACTTTCTCCTTTCTCCCCACCAACTCTTATGTCCTGCTCCACACCTTCTCAAATTCATGACTCTATTTTCTTTAAATATATTTAAATTCCTAAAAAAATATTTAAATTCCTTTGTTTTATATATATGTATATAAAATACATAATATCCATGCACATAAATAACCTCCTAAGTCCATTTAGTATTGCTTATATGTGCATGTGTTTAAGACAGACCATTAGGGTGTTTATCCCTGAAGAGAACTAATTCTCTCTCCCTCAGCAACCATTGATTTCTTAATGTTCTTCATCTATTGTTAAAGCCTTGTGAAACTTTCTCCATTCCCTCATGTTAGCAGGTGTGGTCATTATTCAGGTCTTGTTTAACAGCAATGTTTTTGAAATTTTATGGGCACAGCATCACTGTCATGTCTAGAAGATACTACTAGCAGGTGTCTTGGTCCTCTGGCTCTTACAATCTTATTTCCCCCTATTATAGTATGTTACCTAAGCCTTAAGTATAGAGATCGTGTCATATATATTTGGGTCTAGGCACCTGCCAGCCAATTATTCTCTGAATTTTGAGCAGTTGCGGATGTCTGTAATAACTTTCACCTGTTGTAAAAAGAAGCTTCTCTGATGAGGGATAAGAGTTGTACTTATCTGTGATTATAAGTGTAAGTTTTAGAATGTAGTTAGAAACTGTATTAATTTAGGAAAATGGCAGTAGTAATTTCTCCTCATAGTCTATGATCTCATTCTTAAAACATATGCAAACATGATCTCAAGACAGCTATAGTTACCTGCACAAGACTTACATTAGATCAAGCCAACCATAATCCCAACATAGAGAGGATAGATGATCTCCAAGCCCCATCCCTTACTGATGAACTTTTATCAGTGAATACTTTCTGGGAGATGTTCCTTATTGAGGATATGGCCACTGGTAGGTTTTCAGTGGGGGGATTTTAAACTTTCAATTCTTTTTCAATACTGAGAACTGAACCTAGAGACTTTTTCAAAAGGATTATCCTAAGTTCCTTCACAAGACAGATGTAGGAGGAAAAAGATAAAACTAAATATCAGGTTAATTGAGGAAAAGGGTCATCCAAGTTCTTTTACAAAAGAAAAAAGAAAACCAGAAAAACCATAAATGGAAACCGATTCTATAGAACAGTACCAAAGCCAATTTTCTTGACAAAGTGATAAGAAAGGCAAGTTTCCCAGTTTTCTGAGAAACCTCCATATCGATTTCCAAAGTGGCTGTACAAGATTGCACTCCCATCAACAGTGGAGGAGTGTTCCCCCTACTCCACATCCTCTCCAGCATAAGCTGTCTTCAGTGTTTTTGATCTTAGCCATTCTGACAGGTGTAAGGTGGTATCTCAGAGTCATTTTGATTTGCATTTCTCTGATGACTAAGTATGTTGAGCAATTCCTCAAATGTCTCTTGGCCATTTATAATTCTTCTGTTGAAAATTCTCTGTTTAGCTCTGTAGCCCATTTTCTAATTGGATTGTTAGATATTTTGATGTCTAGTTTCTTGAGTTCTTTATATATTTTGGAGATCAACTCTCTGTCTGATGTGGGGTTGGTGAATAGGGGACCCCCAGGCAATGGGATTGTGATGATCCCTGTCTCTTATACACATCTAGATGTGTATAAGAGACAGGGGGAGGAGGAGGGAGGAGGGGGGATCTGTGGTTGGTATGTAAAGTGAATAGAAATCTTTTGATAAAAAAGGCAAATTTATGGTCAGAGGAGAAACACTCAAAAAGGATTTAATATAGGAAATAATGGAAGACTGGGGAAGCAAATACCATTCACAAAAGATGACAGAGAATGAAGCATAATGAATAAATAAAGTGGAAAGGGGTAGAGGAATTGGATAAAACTGTGTTAAAAGTGTGTTTAGTGAGCAAATAAATTTAGACTATAATAAAGAATAACTATACTGCCACAGAGTACAGTGATTTTCTATGGTGGCCCCACTGCTTAAATTAGAGTGTCAGTGGAATGATAGGAATTGCAGACAAAGGCAGGGCCCAAAGCAAATGGCATTCCCCCTGCACCCAATAATCCTGTAGGCTACAACCTTGACCAATTTTAATGCTCTTGGAACCAGGGGTCTTTGTAAACTTTTAGGTGGCCCAAAGCACAGGGCATCCCCCACAAAGTGGAAGGACTTTCTCCTATTCATCTAAATTTTGTATGACTTTCTGTTTTTCATTTACTTCTTAGGAAACAGGATGACAGAAAAGACTAAAAATGTGGTATATTTATCACTAAGATACCAAAAAAAGAAAGTGGGTGTTTTATAATATCAACTATAAAGGAAAGAGAAAAAGTCACAGAAATGTGCTACGCAGTTTCATATTAATTTGCCACTTGCAAAAGCTTATTTGGTATAATGAGAGTGAAATTTTTGAGATGCATTCTCAAACTTATCCATGAAAGGACCAATATTGCAGTTCTATACCAGCCTGGAAACACTTTGGTTTTCATATCATTTCTCTCTTTCTTCTTAATTAAATGATTTATATTTGGAGCAAATGCATTTCCCATGATTGCTTTCCTCTGTAGATCAGGGAAAATTTCATACATGCAGACTTTTTTCTTTTACTTACTTAAAAATGGATTTTTAGAGGACAGTGTTACATAGCTAAGTAATAATATATGACTCAATGTTATGGAGAATAGAAAGCACACATATTTGCTTGGTTAAATGAACAAAGATTTGTGTATGTAATGGTTAAGGATTGACCTGCTTTAGGATTCTTTTACTCAGTAACTTTCTGCAAATAGGACTATGTCCTAAGCTAATCCTTTTGATTTTGATTTCATGACTCCTCAATTTTTCCATCGTAACAACTGCAAGCATGACCTTGTTCTGTCTGTTTTCCTCATGGGCATGTGATCACTAAATTCATGTTCCTGATAACCCTCTGTTTACTAAAGGAAATCAGAACATTAGGACCCAACCTAAGGAATGTCATATACAGACTGCTTCAAGACTTGTTTTGCTCCTGAAATATTAGCTTTGGAATTTTCCACCACCCATTTACCTTCTTTGAAATACATTAGTTGGTGGCCCCCTGTGTATTTTTATTTCACAATATTTAAGCTTTACACTATAATATGACATCCTTTTTAAAATTCTATACAGCAGACATAAACCCTTTCTTGATAGCACTGCTTTCATCACTCATAGTAGACATAAACACATGTAAGCAGTGGGAGGGAAGATATTCAGCAAGTTTTCTGAAAACATAATTTCTATGTGTACGAGCACTTTATACAACACTGAACTTTTTCTGGTTTGATATTTGAAACATAATCAATATTATTTTGAAAAAAATGGTTTTTCACAAATTTGGAATCCCTGCTCCTTATGACTAATTTCATTTTACAAATATTAAATTAATTGATGCTTTATACTTCATTGTATGATAGTTTATATTTTGATTCCTTGCTAAGTGACTTTGAAAAAGTACCTGAAAAGTAAAATAGGGTTAGGAAAACAGAACAGCCAGACCAACACATACCAACCAAAATAGAGAAAGAATTGTAATAAAATGTATAAATTCTCAGGCTTAATGGCAGCAGCAAAATAATAATAATAAAAAACTATGAAACTTACCTTGTTTTTATTAATAATACCTCCCTCTGCCTCTGTAGTCCAGTTTGTCTTTTAACTCACAACCTATTTATTTCAGCTTCTTGAATGCTTGGATCACATTTATTCAATGTAAAAGCTAGATAAATAGCTACTTAATAAAAATAATAAGCCTAATGGGGTGGCACATGCCTATAATCAACCCCTGTTTTCAAGAGGCAGAGACAGGAGGATCATGCTAAGTTTGAATAGTGAGATCTGGCCTAGCCAAGGCTAAAGAGCAAGACCCTGACTCAAACAACTGAAAATGAA